>RJWM01005935.1:42763-88113 GCA_004363535.1 Dasyprocta punctata | reverse complement strand
GCTGTTTGATAAATGAGCAGACGGGCCGGCAGCCCCTGGCTTGTTTTGTGTGGATTCAATGAAGCCTGCCTAAAGAACACCACATGCTGTTCCCGCTACTGATCTAACATTCCGCAACACCCCAGCCTTCCAAATTCCCTTTAATTACTCGGGATCCCACCCTTCTCCCTTTCAGTGGGCAGACAGGGCCGGGGGCTGCTGCCGGGGGTGGGGAGGGGCTGGGGTCCTTTCAGGGGCGGCGATGGGACTCATCCACACCCTCTCGCAGTTCTGTGGGTGCGCATTTAAAGACACAGGAGGCGGAGACCAGCCTTGCAGAGGCGACAAACCCTAAGAATTCCCTCCTGAGGCGGGGGAGGGGAGGAAAGCGGTGTCCAATGCTGTGCTAAACCCTGGGGAGAGGGGATGGCGCCCACCTTACAGGTGAGAACTGGGATTCGAGGCTGCTCACCTCCAGGTGGTGGCCCCGGGAGGAAGCAGGCATGGGTCCCCTGGGTCACCTCTTCCTCTCCTTTCCTTTCCTCCCCCTGACGCACACCCTGGGGAGCAGCGAGGTGGCCTCCAAGTGTGCGCAAATCTGGCTGGCTGTCCTCTCTTGGCATCAGCTCCAAAGACACCTGGTCCCCAGCGTCCTGAGATGCTGACCACGTCGTGTGGTCATGATCACTGGGCTTTTGGTTGTTTTCACAAATGCAATCGACCCTCAGTGGCTGAAAGGGTTGCACTACCAAGAAGCAACCTAAAAGACATTCAGGGCAACGGAACAAGTATGAATGTTCCCGCGTGGCAGAGACACTCAGCTGCAGACCGAGCCGAGGATGCCCACGACAGCCTACGACGTGGGCACTGGGTCCCGTTGTGGGGCCTCTGGGTGGGGAAAAGGGCTTTTCCAATAGTAAGAAATGAGAAATTTAGTATAACGACAAGTTCTTCTATTGTAATCATGTGCTGTGACCTCTTGTGGCTTTTTAAAACACTTAAACAATTTCATTTCAACAAAAGAAAGAAATGATTTGGGAAAGAAGTTGGCTGCGGGGACCTGACTGTCACACGTTTAAGTCTGCCTATGGGACACTGTCTTTTTTGTCAACCAACCAACCGTTTCCTTAGAGGAAAAAACAAAAGGAAGGCTGGGGCGTCACGAGGACTCTGAGACGTCCTGTGTCAAGCTGGACGGGGCAGCGCGGAGCGATTTGACTGCGCTGATGTAACTCACCGGGCAGCGCGTCCCGGCTGGAGCGGCGGGGACTGGAGGAGCAGAACGCTACAGTTCTGCAGGAAATTCCGCGCGAGAAGTTTGGTAATTTCTATGAGAAATTCATACGCGTGCAGTGCGCCAGAAGGAGAATTTCCAATCGCATGGGGTGATGGGCGAAGGGCTCCGTGGAGGGGTCCCGGAGCCAGGGAGGCCGCAGTGGACTTGTCCACCCTGAAAGGGGGACCAAGGGTCCAATCGCCAGAAGCCCAGGGGTCCACCGGGGAGCCCAGCGTCCTCTCCGGGTGACGGCGCGGCATGTCACGCCCTCGTGCGCAGCGACAGTCACTGCCCCGAGTTAGCCGGGCTGAGGCGAGTTACGTAAGACCCTGGGTGAGTCGGAAAGGGAGTGACGGGGTGGGTGCAGGCGGGGACGGCAGAGTGAGCTGCGGGACGTTGTTAGAACAATTGTTCTCCGCGTTGTTCTGGAGGAGGAGCACCTAGAAGGGCTGGAACACGGGTGCCACAGCGGTGATCTGTGCCAAACCCGCCGGGCGGAATCCGTGGGGCTCTGCGGCCAGCACGGGAGCGCGATCCCGCCAGGGCGCGAGCGTCTGCGTTCACTGCCGCGCGCTCTGTGGCTGTCTCCCAAGTCCTCCCGGGCTGCTATCATGATCCCGTCTCACAGAGGAGGAAACTGAGGCCCGGGGCTCTTACGGAATCGCCCGGGCCCATGCAGCTGGTAAGTGGGGAGCGGAGATGCAACTTGACTGCAGTCGGCTCCGCGTCAAGCCAGATCCACAGCCGCCTCCGCAGGCCGAGAGATGCGAGTGCGAGTGAGAGAGATGGAGGGGCGCTGGCTGGGGCATTGAGCTTTTCCCTCTGAAAACTGGGACGAGGCCATCAGAGCAGGCCCCCGAGGACCCGAGCACCCCTCTTCTGCAGTGCGCTTCGTGGCTGTGTGAGGGGCGCAGGAGGCCGGGTGGGCGGGCTGGAGGGGAACAAGGCCGTCAGGTCGGATGGGGGCTGGGGGGCTGCTCCTCCTTCTCAGTGCAGGCCCCGCCATGCCTGGCTGTCCCCAGCGTGGTGAGCAAGGAGGACCCTGAGGGACAGAGCCACCCAGCCCCGCCTGCCGCCTGCCCTCCGCGGGTCCCCTTCCCCCTCCGCCGTCTCCCCCACCCTCCATCCAGCCTGGGGTTGCCGCACTGCAGCAGGCGGGGCGGCCTCCGTGTGCCCGAGTCACAATGCCACGGCCACCCAGAGCCTGCCCCGCAGCCCGTGGGTCACAGAGCGTGTCACCCTCACGCGGCCCTGCGTGGGCATGTGGGGCCCCCTGTCACTCCCGTGGGCTCCCAGCCTGAAAGCAGAGCAGGCCTCCACTGGGGATGACGCCACTTACACCTCGTTAGACTTCAAGATGACACAAAAGTGAGAACCACCCCCCCGCAGTGGAAACCACACCTTGGATTTGGGTCTCTTCCGGGCAGGAGACAGGCGGCAGGAGACCCCTCTGTGACTCTCGCTTGGCTACGTTGCTGCGCTGTGACGGTGAGCGCCGGCTCAGGGTGGCTCCGCTGCAGGAAATGTATTTCCAACTTGCAGTTTCCCACTTCGGTGGCGTTCATTTGATGTGAGCTCACGTAAGCCACGAGGTGTCCACGCCCGTTCAGAGTCCCGGGTTCCACCCCGTAGCAGTGGCACAAAAGGTTGCATTGGTATCCAAAATGCCGTTACGCGGATGAGCAGGCTCTTTTGGCATCACTGGGTCAGAGCGTTGGAGGCCTGTGCTCCTCTTGTCTTTGTGCGCTGCCGTCTGAGGCCCGGGGCCTCTGATTTTGTGTCACCTCCTGGTCCAAATGATTATGGGACTCCGAAGGCCACATTCCAGGCAAGATGCAGCAGAAGGGGCAGGGAGCAGTCACAACTCCCAGCCGCCTCGGTCCGGGACCAGCCCAGAGATCTCCCTCGCCTCAAATCAGCCGCCCTTGGCTATGCTTGTCCCCTGGGTTAAAACTTATCGGTCAGGAAGAGAAGAAGGCAGGCCCCTCACCATTAACCAACGGAGCCCAGCTGACCTGGGGGCGTGGAGGGGAAAACCAGCTCCGGCCCTGCCAATTTCACTGCCCCTGCAGAGGGGAGATGCGCACAGCAGCCGCCCCGTCCCTCTGGGGTGAGGAGATGAGGAATGTCCACAGCGCAAGGCTCCGATTCAGACCCGATCGTCCGACGTGGGTGCCAACCCACCCTCCCAGCACAGTTCCGAAGGTCTCCTCGCCGGCACAGCACAACCAGCCAGCTGGGAACGAAGGCAGCTAGCAGGCAGAACACAGGTGCGGGGACTCACACCTGCACTGCCAGCGCTCTGGGAGGCTGAGGCAGGAAGAACACAAGTTCAATCCCAGTCTGGGTAACTTAGTGTCTTAGTGAGACCCTCTCAAAATAAAAAAACTAAAGGGGCGAGGGTGTGGCTCAGTGCGAAGGCGCCAGGTTTAATCCTCAGTACTGCAAAAAGAGGGGAATGGGGAGCAGAGGAACAGGAGGAGAACCAATGCGAAGATACGCTGCAGGCCTCAGAACCAGGAAGGCAGCGTGTCAAGGCGATCGGGCTGGGGATTTGGGACAACGGTGGTGAACGCTCTGAGGGCCCCGAGGCGTCGCTGAAGCCACAGCCTGCACGGTAAGCAGAGAGATGGAACCGCCAAGGGGACCACAGAAGCTCAAGAGCACCGCAGCCGAAGTGAAGGCGCCCCAGGTGGGCCCGCCAGCGACGGCACAGAGCGAGGAAACGGAGCCTGGGCAGGAGGAACCGAAGATTGAAAACCACAGCAAGGGAAGATGGGAAAATCCGGGACGGACGCACAGCTCACGTGAGCAACAGCCGAAGCTGTGAACGCACGTGATGGAGACACCAGACGCGGTGCAGGGAGAGGAGCAGGAGAAAGACTTGAAACAGTAGTGACTCAGATTTCCCCTAAATTAACGTCGGATGCCAAAGCAGCGATCCGGGAAGCTCGGAGAATACCAGGCGGAGCAAACGTCAAAAAACAAAACAATACAAAAATACCTAAAACAAAATCCACAGACCTACACCTCAACATAAAACTTTCAAACTACAGAAAATCAAAGATAAAGGGAAAAAATTCTGAAATCAAGTGCAGTGGCAGCACTCAGGAGGCTGAGGCAGAAGGATCATTGAGACCACGAATCTGAGACCAGCCTTCTCAAGACCCTGTCTCAAAAATAACCCAAGCATTTGACCTACAGAGGAACAGAGGTGAGAATCACATGTGAGTTCTTCCTTGGATTCATGCAAGCAAGATGAAAATGGAATAAAATATTTAACGTTTCAAGGGGAAAAACCCACTGACTTAGATTCTGTATGCAGAAACAATTATCCTTCACAAGTGCAGGAGAAAATGTCTCAGATAAAAAAGAAAAAAAAAAGCAGGGATCTGTTTCTAGTAGACCTTCCTCACAAAAATATCAAAAGACATTCCTCAGAGAGAAGGAAATTGATCCAGACCAGAAACTCAAATCTCTGTAAAGAAAGCAAAAAGATAAAAAGCAATAAGGGTTTTGGGGTATAGTCAGTGGTAGATTGCTTGCTTTTAAATCTCTGTAAAGAAAGCAAAAAGATAAAAAGCAATAAGGGTTTTAGGGTGTAGTCAGTGGTAGAATGCTTGCTTATTGTGTGTGAAGCCCTGGGTTCAGTCCTCAGCGATACATACAACGCACACACTACACTCAGACACACACACTCAGACACACACACTCAGACACACACACAACACACTCAGACACACACAACACACACTCACAGACACAACACACTCAGACACACACAACACACTCAGACACACACTCAGACACACACAACACACATCCACAACATACCCACTCAGGCACAAACACACACACACTCAAACACACACGCAACACACAGACACACAACACACAACACACACACAGACATGCATGCAGGAATAAGTGAAGGTAAAATTAAACTTTTGTTTTCAGAATAGTAATGATACAATCAAATTTACATGCATAGTATATATTATATATGTTACACGTATGCTCACGTAGGCTCCGACCTGAGTGAAATCCATGACAGCAGTGACAGCAGAGAGAGGAAGGAGGACTTACAGTGATTACAAGGTACTCACACTGCTTGTGAAGTAGAATTCTGTTATCTGAAAATGGACTGGGGTTGATTGTTAATGTGTACTGCAAACTCTCAGACAACCACTTTAAAAAGTTCTTAAAAAGTATAACTCCATGCTGCCTTCCGGTTCTCCGTGCTTCCCTGAGGTCCGGCTTCCACCGCCCCGGACCCCTGGCCACCCTGCACGACCTCCGGTCAGTGTAGTGAGAAGTTGTGTGTGAGCCGCTGAGAGCCGAGGACCATCCAGACGCAGCAGGACCCACACACGCGGTCACCGAGGGCTCGGACAGCACAGACCGTGGTGCCGACGTGGATTAATA
Organism: Dasyprocta punctata; assembly: GCA_004363535.1. NCBI lineage: Eukaryota > Metazoa > Chordata > Mammalia > Rodentia > Dasyproctidae > Dasyprocta > Dasyprocta punctata. The sequence goes on along the minus strand of RJWM01005935.1, from coordinate 82,433 downwards.
AGGAACTTAGTGATCTGGCCCATGACCCTCTAACACAATGTTCTGCAGGCCCAGTTGGGAATGTGTTTCATTGGCAAAGCCACAATTAGGGGACCTAATGACAGCCCATATCAAGGCGGTGTATTCTTTTTGACAATTCATTTTCCTACAGACGACCCTTTCAAACCACCTAAGGTTGCATTTACAACAAGAATTTATCATCCAAATATTAACAGTAATGGCAACATTTGTCTCGATATTCTCAGGTCACAGTGGTCTCCTGCTTTAACTATTTCTAAAGTTCTTTTATCCATTTGTTCATTGCTACGTGATCCAAACCTGGCTGACCCCCTAGTGCCAGAGACTGCACAGATCTAGAAACAGACAGAGACACGTACAACGGAATAGCTCCAGAATGGACTCAGACGTATGCCACGTGATGCTACCTTAAAATCAGAATAACCTGCATTATAGCTGGAGTAAACCTGAAGTTGCTGCTCCTTTTGTGATTTTCTTATCCGGCTGCTCCCCTATCAGACCTCATCCTTTTCAATTTTATTTTTTCTTTACCTGCCTACGTTCATTCACACGCTCATCTGAGAAGACTTAAGTTCTTCCAGCTTTGGACAATAACTGCTTTTAGAAACTGTAAAGTAGTTACAAGAGAACAGTTGCCCAAGATTCAGAATTTAAAAAAAAAAAAGGAGCATGTGTATTATGTGGCCAATGCCTTCTCTCTAACTTGGTTATGAGACTAAACCACTCCTCACAGCTCTGAGTGTGTGGGGGGAGATGGATGCTCAGTGGTCACGGCAAGGAAGCAGCGTTACTCTAGCAGCATCCACTATTGTTAAGCCTTCCATGGTTAGAGACTGGAGGTTACCTCATATACTTTATGCTCATAACTGATGTGGCTGGACAACTGGTATTGAATTTATAGCACAGCAGAACAGAAAATGTGATGCATTTTATGAGTGTCAATAAAGGAATGACCTGTTCTTGTTCTACAGAAAATGGAAATTAGAACTCAAACACCCTTTGTATTCCAAAATAGGGTCTCAAAACATTTTGTAATTTTCATTTAAATTGTTAGAAGGCTTGGAACTATTGGTGAACCTATCTTCCAATACACTAGTTAATACAGCACTGAGTAAATGATGCAAGTTGTCAATGGATGAGTGGTCAACTCATAGCTCTGCTAGGAATTGATTTATTTTTCTTCAATAAAGTTGCATAAGCCAAAAGAAAAGTATAACTATATGCTAAAAAAAGGGGGAGAGAAAATAGAGTCATATATAATGCCCAACTAAAACCATAAAGTGTGGAAAAAGAGTAGAAGACAAAAATAACCACAAGAATAACAGATAGAAAACAGTGATGATATGGTAGATATTAATCCAATTATAACAACAATCACCTGGAACATCAGTGGTCCAAATGTATCAATCAAGAGAGATTGTTGGAGCAGATCAAAAAACAAGATCCAATTATATGCTGTCTATGAAAAATCTACTTTAAATGTAAAGATACACATGGATGAAAAGTAAATGGATGGAGAAGAAAAGTCCAGGCTAACCTTGACAAAAAGAAGCAGGCGTAGTTATGTTAACTTCAGATGGAGGAGCCTTCAGGCCAAGGAAATTTACCAGAGATCAAAAGAGACTTCACATAATAAAAAAGAGGTCAGTTCTCCACGAAGGAGCAACAATCTTTAATATGCTTAACAATGTAGTATTAAACTATGGAAGGCAAAAACTAAGAGAACTTCAAGGAGAAATTGATGAATTCACTACTGTGGAAAATTTACACTATTAAATACATATACTGGAAGAGAAGGAAGATTGAAAATTAATAATCTAAGTTTCCACATTAGCAAAATGCAACAAAAAGAGCAAATTAAATTCAAAGTAATCAGACGGGAAAAGGAATGGTAAGAATTAGAGCAGGTATTTTGTACTTATATTTTTGTTATTAATGAAATTGAAGACAGGAAATCAATATAAAATTAAAAACTGATTGTTGGAAAAGATTGATAAAATTGCTAAGTATCAAATGAGGCTAACTAAAAAGGGAGGGAGGGCAGGAAGGGAGAAAGAGAGGCAGAGACAGATGCAGAGAGAGAGGAGAGAAGGGACGTCACTATAGATCTTATCAAAGGAAGTGCACAGGAATATTACAACTTTAAGCCCCCAGATTTGATAACCTGGATGCTATGAACCAGTTTCCTGAAAGGCACAATTTGGTAAATGCTCCAAGAAGAAAAACACAATCAGAATTGGGTCTGTGTCTAGTAAAGAAGTAGAATCAACAATTAATATAAACTTCCACCCAGAAAAGCAAAACAAAATGAACTTCCAGACCCAGACAGGTTCTCTGGAGAATTCTATAGAGCATTTAATCAGGACAGTTTGCCAGTTCTCTACAATCGCTTTCAGAGAACAGGAGCAGAGAACAGCTCCTAACTCCTCTATGAGTGCAGCAGCACCCTAATACCCAAACCAGAAAAGAATACTAAAAGAAAACCATGGGCTAATGTCTCTTGTGAACATAGATGCAAAAATCTTCAACAAAATATTAGCATATTGGATTCAACAATATCTAGAAGGAATTACCATGACCAAGGAGGATTTATCACAGGTATGCATCTCTAGTTTGATATTTGAAAATCAGTTAATGTAATCCATCACATAAACAGGTTAAAAAAGAAAAAAATATGATTAGATTCATTGATGTAGAAAAAAAAATTGACAAAATCCAACACCCCTTCACGATTTTTACAAAACTCTGTGAACTAGAAATAAAGGGAATTTGCTCAAGTTGGTAAAGTACGTTTACCAAACACCTATCACGCATACCATACTTAACACTGAGAAATCCTAGGCTTTGCCACTAAGATCGGGAACAAAGCAAGGATATCCTCGCTTACCACTCCTTTCAACATCGCACAGGAAGTACTGGCTAGGGCAACAAGTCTATAAAATGATTAAAACGTACACAGATTAGGAAGGAAGAAATAAAACTGGCATTGTTTATACATGACATAATTTGTCTCTGTAGAAAATTTAAAATTTGACCAAAAAAAAAAAAAAAAACCTTCTGGAAGTAAAAGAAACCACAGCAAGGTTGCAAGACATAAAGTTAATGTACAGAAATTTGCTTTCCTACATGGCAGCAGCGTACAAGTAGAATTTGAAATTGAAAATGCACCATAAATACACTTGGAAATGCCGTATTATCTAGAAGTCTAACTAAATGTGTACAAGATCTATATGAAGAAAACTGCAAAACTGATGAAAGAAATCAAAACAAAGCTAAATAAATGGGTACTCCATGTTCATAAATAGGAAGATGCAGTATTGTCAAGGTGTCTCTTCTTCCTTACTTGATCTGTAATTCAATACAATCCCAATCAAAAGTCCAGCGAGGTATTTTTTGGACACCCACAAACTTCTAAAATTTATATGGAAAGGCAAAAGATCCGACTAGCCAGCACAGAGCTGAGGAAGAACAAAGTCGGGGAACGGACGCCCATGACGGCGGGGCTCAGCATGAGGCTGCCGTGAGCGAGGCAGTGTGAGATTGGCAGAGAACAGGACCTCAGTCCACACGATGGAAGCGGCGCTCAGAGGTTGGCTCACACAGGTACGATCAGCCCATCGTCGACCGAGAAGCAAAGGCAACACAGTGGAGCAAAGAGGCGGGAACGGCTGCATATCACATGCAAGAGAGAAAGGAATCCAGAGCTCACACACATACAAAGACAACTCTGGCTGCACCAAAGACCCAGACGTAAAATGACAGACCACAAAACTCCTGGGAGATAACACGGGAGAAAATCTAGATGATCTTGGGGGATCATGGTGACTTTTATGACTCTTTAGATATATCACCAAAGGTACGATCCATGGAGGAAATAATTGAGAACACGGACTTCATTAGAACGAAAACCTCTCTGTAGACAGTCTTGAGAGAACGAGAAAGCGTGTGATAGAATGGGTAAAGCATTTCCCAAAAGATGCATCTGATAAAGGATCATTACCCAAAACATACAAAGAACTCCTCAAATTCAAATGTAAGAAAACAACTCAACTTAAAATGTGCCAAAGATCTTAACTGAGACCTCACCAAGGAAGAGACACAGATGGAAAATAAGCCTATGAGAAGAGGGTGCCCGCCGTGTCATCGGGGAGACAAATTAAAACAACGACGCCCCACTGCACAGCCGTCCGAGGGGCCAGAACCCGGGCACTGACGACATCGGATCCGATAAGGATTTGAAACAGGACTCTTTTTGTGCCTAGAACGGCACGGCCACTTTGGAAGACAGTCGGGCAGTTTCTTACAAAACAAAGCTTTTTCTTGCTATGCAGTTCAGCAGTCCCTCTCCTGGGATTTACCCAGAGGGGCTGAAAACATTTGCGCCTGCAGAAACCTGCGGGTACGTGGGTGCCAGAACCCGGCAGGGCCGAGCCCGCCGTGCGCATCCTGCCGATGCCTCGCTCGGTGCCGCGGAGAGACGAGCTAGCAGACCGAGCAAGCGGGAAGTTACGACTCAGATTACTGAGGGCGAGGAGCCTGCTGAGAAGGCCCCGCACCTCGTGACTGGTGACGTGACACTGCGGGAGAGGCGAACCTCGAACACGGTAGAAATGACTGGGGGCAGGAGGGGGAAGTGGGTGAGCGGGCAGTGCAAACCCTCCCGTGACACCACAGCGAGGGGTCAGGCCATCGTGCACCGGCCCCTCCAGAGGATGCACCACGCTGAGCGTGAGCCCGGTGGACACTGCGAGTGTGGTGACAAGGACGCTGGGCGTGGCACCCGCTGGCGGGGGGCGCTGTGCGTGTGGGAGGGAAACCCCCGTGCTTCCTCTTGGGTTTGCCGGAGCCTTAACACTGCTAAAAATCACTTAACCAAAAACCCAAACCGCGGCATCTCGTGCACAGGGGCCGTGAGGATCAAGGAGACAACACTGAGGCTGGCGCGGTGACCGCATGGGCTGGGTGCCGCCCAGCTTCCTCTGTGGTTTCTGGTCTCTCCCCCGCTCAGAGGCCCGAGGCCCCGCTGTCCTTCCCGAGAAGTTGGGAGGCTAAAGGCAGGAAAGGGGGGCTTTGGCTTCGGAGTGGAAAAGCAGAAGGAAGCGGTTTCTGGTGAGATCAAAGCCCCCACGTCAGCTTCCCACGGAGCCTGGAGGTTGTGGTTTGGGGTCGGGGCCCCAGCTCTCGGGGTACTGTGGTCCCCACCCTAAGGAGGCGGCTGCCCTGTCCCTCCATCCACTCTGAAGGCTAAGAGGAGGTGCACCTGCCACCCCGCGGCCACTTCCGTGGGCTCCCGCCTCACCGCAGACGTCTCCGCTCTGTGTCTGTCCCCCAGCACAGGGCTGGCTCAGGGCAGGGGCGAGGTGAATGGACACTGGATGGAGGCCAGGGATGGGAACCCTTGGCCCCCTGCGGGAGGGGAGAAGGAAGGGGCCTTCCTCCTTTAACTCATAGGTGCTGGGCATTTCATCTCAGCAAGGAGAAAGCAACTAAGACATTGTCCCACTTCCGCTGTCTCCAACCCCCAACTCGCAGGAAAGGAGAGAGATAGCGCCCATTCCATTCCTCCTTTCCAGAGCAAATTCTGAGCCGGGAGAGGAGGAAGCCCTTACCTAGGCGTGAGCCTCAACTTTCAAATTAGACCGAAGTGGACTTTTTAATAGGTGAGGACAGGCTGTCACTACCAACCAAGAGCAACGGGACGGCTGGACAGGGACTCGGCGGTGGCATTTCCCTCCAGCGTCACTGGAGGGTGGGGCGGGAAGGCGAGACCGAGCTTCAAAGGTGGCTCTTCAAAGTGAGCAGAAATCCAGCCACCACCGTAACCCAGCCTGTTCCTGCTGGAGAACGGACAAACGCCAATGTCGCGTGGTTACCACGGGGGTTAGACGTCCTCATATGTGGAACGGTGAGTCACCCGGTCCCCAGCAAGGCGCGTTACCATAAATCATTCAGCCTGTAACAAATATCGGAAGGCTTGCGAGGTGCCAGGCATTGTTCCCGGAGTGGGGGCACCTAAGAACCGAGACGGTGCTGTGGAGGTTCCGTCCCAAAGCAGGGGACAAAACAAAGCAACTCATCATAGAGTATCAGCCTGGGGCCGCGGGAGGGGAAGTAGCTGTCTGGAGGGCGTGTGTATGTGTGCGTGTACACTTGCATGTATAAAAACACAGGGTTTAGGTTAAGTAGTGAGGCGTGCTGTAAAGATGAGGTGTTGTGGTTTATACCTAGATGTCCCCAAAGCCTCATGCACTCATAGTGGGGATCTAGGGAGGTGACTGACCATGGAATGTGACTCTCACGAGTGGACGAGTCTATGGATGAGCTCAGAGCTCAATGTGACCTTGGGAGGTGAAGCCTGGTTGGAGGAGGAGATCACTAGGGGCGTGGCCTGGAGGGTCTGAGTCCCTTCTCCTCCCTTGATCTCTCTGCTTCCGGTCACCAGGTCATAAACTGTTTCCCCTCTTCCAGGCCCCTCAGACACGCTGCCCTGTCTTGGAGCCAGCTGACTACAGACTGAAACCTCTACAAACGGTGAGCCGGAATCAATCTCTCCTCCCAACAGTGGTGAGTGGCCGGTATTGTGTCTCAGTGACAAGAAAGTCGCTAAGACATAGAGCATGGTGAGGAACAGTGGGGGTGGGAGCCACTTTCACCATGGTGGCTCCTTTCATTGGTACAGTCCTTTACAACTCCACCCAATACTCCCATAAGCCCTGTTTCATCTTACCCCTACTTTGATGGGAGGTTATTCTTCTCTAAAAGGTAAGGAAATGGGACTGAAGCTCAGAAAGGTGACTCCGGGTCCAGTGGCCTTGGGTTACCCCAGCTGACCGCAAAGCAGGCCAGGGCCGGCTCGGTGAGGTGCCTCCACACTCTCTGTACTTCCCAAATTAATCAGACGATGGCAAGAAAGCTGATGCAGCATTACCGGAAGCTGCTGCTTTTGGGGTCAGACCACATGCTTGGGAAGAGCTTTCACATTTTGGAGCTTCTCCCAGCAAAGCAGCCGCTGCCACTGACTTGACCAAGAGCAGCACCCAGCGTATTTTATCTCTACAATGTTGAACCTTGCCTGCTCTGAGGCAAAAGCCCACGGCTGAATCCTGTGCGTGGACAGCTCTGCTCAAAGGAGAACTGTCCAGGACCGAGCCCAAGGTGTCCCGGAAGAACTCGTCACTCTCTCTGGAGGAGATGACACCTGCTGGAAGTGTGCCAGGGATTTCAACTCTACAAGCTCAGGCCGGCCCTCCCCGTCCTCCGCCGCTGGACGGAGTCCCAGCTGCGCTACCTTTGAGAGGGAAGCAAGGCGGCTGCAAAGAGCGGTGGCACTGACGCTTCCAGCACCATCGAGGCACGGCCTTGCTCTCGGGACCACGGTGCAATGCTTCTCTAAATGACTGCTTTGGAAGCAGCTGGAGCTGCGATTCTTCTTTGGGAGGAAACTTACTGTTTGGAAAACCAATTTGCAAAGCCATTTGGGGTGAATGAGACATTTAGGTGAGCAAAGATGTCAGCAGAAACCAAAGATCCGAGGAGAGAGGAAAATTGACAGAGGTCATCGCACGAAGGAAGGGGGAGGACAGTGAGGGAGAGACGGGGTGAGGGGGAGGAGGAGCTGGGGGCAAGGGCAGGTGGAGAAGAGCTGGGCTCGTGTGGGAACCAGGGAGCCCCAGACGCGCCGCTGTGGGCGCCCAGAGAGCATTCGAGATAGGGGGTGCCTGGCCCTGTTCGGCATGGGAACCCCTCCTGCAGACTTCAGTCTACCGGGTCACCAAGGCTTCCCGCAGGTGCTTTCCCGCAAAGCAGGGGATGCTGTGTCCCATCCCTGCTGGCCTTGGCAGGGGACAAGGCTGCCCACGACCGGGCACCACCCAGTGTGGCGCCATCCAGCTGCACGTGGCTTTGAGCCTTCGTTTGTTTAGGTTTCACAGCCACACGTGGCCATCGAGCACCCGGGCACAGAGAGCAGAGGTGTGGGACGAGCAGGGCACCAGGCTGGGACCCGAGCAGGCAAACAGCTGGGGTGCGCTGAATCCTTGGGGCATGCGTGAGACTTAGATGGGTGCTGCTGGGGGCCCGGACTTGCAGTTGGTTTCACCTGGAACCCGAGGTCACGAAGGCTGACAGGAGAGCAGAGCTGGGCGGGAAGTAGCGGAAGGCTTTTTACCCAGGCAAGTGAGAGTTTCTTTAAAAATGGTGTGAGGCTTTCTTTTCTTTCTTTTTAGAATCTAAGGTAAGAAATGGTTGTTTGTGTCATGGAGAATTCATCACATCTGCAGTTGTGAGGGCATCAGGTCGGTGCTTAGTAAGAATCTGAGTCACTGGATGACTGAGTAAACAGTACCTTCCACCCTCCCCTGACAGCACCTCCCTTGCGTCTTACACCATCCCCAGAGCAAGCAGAGGCAGCGAGGCTCCGGGAGGCTGTGACGTGTCCAGGAGAGCTGGACTGGGCTGCCTGGTCCTAGGGTCATTCACCCGCCCCACACCAGTACCGGAGGGCTCTGCCCGGACGCCCTGCTGCGGCTGCTGGCAGTGAAGACTCCTGGAGCACAGAGGCCTGGCACAGCCCAGTGGGGCACGCCCTGCCCCCCAGCACACACTCCCCTCCCACCTGCAGGGATCCCTTCCACAGTGAGGCCCACAGGGGCTCCTCTCGGGGACCCCAGCACTGCGACCGGTCACCTGCTCCCCTGGCTGTCTCAGCGGGACTAAAGAATGAATGGAAAACGCACGCCCGTCACTGTGGAAGGAGAGTGTTAAGGCCACAGAAACGCCCTGCCCCAACACCACGTCCCCACAGGACACTCCCGCACAGGTCGTGAGCTCTCCAGGGCGCTCGGCAGGGACTCAGCTCCGGGTTCTCTGCTTTGTCATGTGTGGTCTGGCTTCTCCTGCTGCGGGCTTATCTGTTGGGGACCTGAGAGGGGAATTCCCCAAACTCACGCCCTGACTTCTCTCTGCCCTTTCAATCCTCGGTGCAACTGCACCCAGAAAAGAGGGACGGGATAGGGGTGCGAGCCGGATCCTTGACAAAGGGGCCTGGTGCACATGTGGAAGAAAGATGGCTTCTTAACCAATGGTGCCGGGGAGACTGAACCCAGGCACGTGTCTCTCACCACCACTAAACCGAAATAAAAATGGATCCAAGATCCAGGGTTGAAACAGAAACACTTAATCTGCTGGAAAATAAAACAGTTACAACTCTCGAGGGATACGCATAGGCAAGGACTTTCTGAACAGAAGCCCAGTCGCATAAGAAATAACATCAGGAATCAAGACACGGGATCATACCAAGTTAGAAAAGCTTCTGCACAGTGAAAGAGACAACCAACAGAGTGAGGAGACAACCTATAGAATGAGAAAAAAATTTGCCAGCTATTCCTTGGACAGAGGGACTAATATCTAGAATATACAAAGAACTCAAAAAAATCAGCCCCCCTCAAATAAAAGATTCAGTCAAAGAATGGGCAAGCAAAATGAATAGACACTTCTCAGATGAAGAAGTTCAAATGGACGGGAAACACAGAAAAAATGTTCAACACCACCGGCCATTTGAGAAATGAAAATTAAAACAACTTTGAGACTCCATGTCTCACCCCAGAAAGAACAACTATTATCAAGAAATCAACTCATAACAAATGCTAGCGAGGCTGCAGGGAAAAAGGACCCTTCTGCATTGTTGGTGGGAATGCAAACTAGTGCAACCACTATGGGAATCAATGCAGGGATCCCTTAAAATACTAACATAGAAATTTCATTCAACTCAGCTATTCTCCTTCTAGGTATCTTCCTGAGAGAGTTAAAGACATTATATTACTTCAATCCATGCACAGCCATGTATAAGCAGCATAACTGCCAGGAGTTAAGTTGTGGAAGCGGTCTAGATGATCATCAACAGATAAATGGGCAGAGAAAATGTGATATTTACACACAATGGAATTCTACTCAGCCATAAAGAAGGATAAATTTGAGTCATTTGTAGGAAAATGAATGCAACTTGAGGCCATGAGGTTAAGTGAAATAAATTAGACCCACAAGCTTACATATTGAATGGTGACTCTAATATGAGAAACACAAAGTATAAATAAAGACCAAATTAAAAGACAGACTATAGGAAACAGGCAGACCAACCTTTGGCACATTGAAAGGGGGCCAAGAGGTAGAGGGAAGGAGAAATAAAAGAGTGAGGAGTTGTTCTGTGCGCGCCCTGACTCCTTGCATGAGTGTGACTGCTATGAGCCTGCCAACACGGACTAATAAAAACCACCGGAGTGCAGAACACGCCTGCTACTTCTTGTTACCAGATGCAATCAAATTTATACCTAGAAAAAAAGCCAATAAAAAGAAGAGTTTCGATGTATTGACTCACCTTAAGTTGGGTATTTTGCAGTATAAAATCTAGACTTTTAGCCCTGCAGGAAACAAGCAACTAGTCTTGAGGAAAGGTTGGCAGCTTTCCTTGTCACGTTGAATATGAATGGCCAGGCCTAACAATTTTTTTGGTATATAGATCCCTGAATGTTGACTAAGTTTTTATCAGAAGGTAGACAGAGAACCACGGGGCCCACGGTGATGGCACCAACAGCGGCACTGGAGTGGGTTCCCCACCTGCAGACCCCTCCCTAGCTTCTCTGACGCATTCACAGCACGAAGCTGGGCTCCGTGACATACGTGCAGTCCACCTGTGAGTCCACAATGTCCATCTCCAAGGAAAGAAAGTACTTGCTACATTCACTTCTTACTTTAAAATGTCTTAGGATCATTGGAGATTTTTACAGCAAAAAATATTACCAAATACTTTGGAGTCACTGCTTTGGCATTGCTTTGGGACAACTGTTTGAAAATTTTTGCAGCAAAGTATCACGAAAAACAAGGTATTTACAATGGATCCAAAATGCCCCAGACCCCGCGCCTGCACTGAGGTCAGCCGGCGGGCCCGAGGCGGACTCACCTTCCCGAAGCTGGCGGCGTTGACAGGCTGGGTGTCGTTCTTCTCGCAGAAGTCCAGGTAATGCATGTACAGGGCGCTGCGCGGGATGCAGACGCCTTCTGCAATCTCATAGTTTTCCTCCAGCCTAGGAAAAAAATTGCACAACGAGCAAAACAGAAGTTACTTTTCCCAAGCAAGAACCGTACATTTCTTCTGTCCTCCTCCAGAGCTGGGAGACCTTGGAAATAACCCTCTCCTTACAGATGGAGAATCCAGGCCCAGCGAGACAGAGTCAGCCGCCTGAGGTCACCGAGAGTTAGCACCGTCTCCCTTTGGGTTACCCTGGCCACTTTCCCAGCCCAAGTGCCCACTCCTGCTCTGCGCTGTCACTGGCCTGGCTGCATTCCGGGAGGATCAGGTCCCCCGAGCTCCAAAAGCTATACAAGGTCTTGCAGGCCTTAAACCACACACCCATGTGGGCAGCCATTCCTAGCGAGTGGAAAGCAAAGGACACTGCTTCCTGGTGACAAAAGCAGCCAGGTGGGGGACAGCCTGGGATAACAGGAGCCCAAGGAGAGCTTGTACAGCTGGACCCACCAAGCCACCAGCTAGAGGGGGTTCAATGGCCACCATGGGTTGGCCTCCTGGTTGATTCAGATCACCTCGGCTTCTGCTGCATGGGGATTGATGATTCCACACCCGTCCCCGTCTCAGAGCTCAGGTTACAGGTGCTACAGGAGAGACACCTTCTGGAAGGCCTGGTTGCTGTCCAGCATGGTGACCTTGGGCTAGTCACATGAGCTCAGGACTCAGTTTCCCTTAGGAAGTGTGTGACTGCTTCCCAAGGTGGCTGTCACTGTGGCGGCCAGACCAGCTGATGTGTGACATGTTAGCGCAGTGCCTGGCCCAGGCGTGGTGAGCACTTCGTAAGGACAGAGGTCACCGTGGGGTGCCTCCGTCTGACCCTGTGTTAGACACTGGGGATATAGATAAAAACTAGGTATGACTTTTTTTTTTTAACACCAGAACTTAAGCATCCAAATGAATCCTGCCTCCATCACTACAGACACATTAGAAGGTAAAAATCTGTTCCGGCAAAATTGTCCTGTCCCATGGTGATCTGAGAACACCTCTTTGGGCCCTGCCCTGTGGAGCTGGGGGTGCTGACTGCACTGTAAATTCACCAGCAGAACACGTTTCTTCTTTGACCACAAATTGGATTTTAGGAAAGAATCTGAAGCCATTGGAAGCCAGCTTGGGAGATAAAGTGACAAGTAACTCTTTTCCTAAACATTTGTGGGGGAGGGGTCCAAGTGATTCCAAAGCAATGAAATAAATGTCCTCAAGTGGCTTCCCGCTGGGCAAGCGCCTGCCCATTGCTGTCCTAATGCAAGCAGAATCAGGGCGAGGCCTCCTAGGGGGCCCGCTTGGAACCCCAGTGCCCATTCAGCCCCTTCCAACATCTGACCAGGAAGAAACCAGCCCAGACATTTCCTATCTAAGCCTCATGTACGAGTAAGCCCTGGGGCCCTCGGGGAGACACCCAAGACTGTGCTGGTGGTCCTGAATACCCCGTCCCCTCCCTCCTCTTCTGAGAAGGAAGTCACCATGTATTCCGGGAAATGGTTGACATAACCCTTCCTGGGTGACCGGACGCCTGGAGGCTGGGGTGTTGTCTCAGTCACTTCTGAACCCTTGAGGTCTAGCTTCTTCCCGGGCACACAATCGGTGCTCCGTCCATGCTCAACAGAGAGATTGTTTCAATCCGTTATTCACCCAACAAATATTTATGGATCTCTTAGGATCTGCCAGGTGCTGGGGACACCAGAGGGGAGCACGGATGACAAAGACCAGGGCACTGTTTCATTCAACAAATATTTGCTGAGTGTCCGGCAGCTTTCTCGACATCCAGGAAGCAGTGGAGAACAGAACAAAGGTTTTATATTCCAGCGTGTGCATCTCCAACATCAGAACTGGACCTTGAAATACGATTCCCGGCAGGAGACTGGTTTTGCATACAGAATGGGTTTGCCTAAGTTCCAGGCCCATTGGGAATGGAAATCATCGCGAGATGTCAGCCTGGGGTACCCCCTTCCCCCACCACCCCCGGATTGCTTCTCTGGCGAGTAAGTGCAGGGTCCTGGCGACCAGCCCGGGCATGTCTGAACACGCAACAGCAATCACAACCCGGGGAACGCTTTGTTTGGTCCAAACAGCATTTGCCCGACTTCTAAAATCCAGGGCACTTCACATCGGGACTGGATTTCTGGTCTCATGAGAAAGCTGCTGTCTGACAGAACTGGACCCATTTTCCCACAGAGCAAGGACTGGCCAGAGTTAGACGTGTCCAGGACTTGGCCGAGTCCTCGCCCTTTCTTGGCCTTCTCCCTACAGTGAGTCCAATTTCTGTGCCTCACCCAGCTCCCGTGGGCCCAGACATTGGCATGAGACATGACCTGTGTCCCAGCGCCCTTTGCAGTCAGCTGAAGGTGGGGAAATAGCTTCGTGTGTGGAGGGGAATCGGTAATGAAGCTTTCGCGGAGAAATGGGGGCAGCAAACAACAGGTGATATCCGCCGAGTTCCTGCTCGGGGCCAGGTGCTGGGCAGGTCTGCTCTCCTCGAGTCTCACAACACCACATGCAGTGGCAAAATTATAACTAGCTTCCAGATTAAGAAGCTGAGGCTCACAGAGTGTAACTCATCTGCTAATGCAGCCAGCAAGTGGGAGAGCTCGCTTGTTGCGATGCCTGGTGGTCTGCTGCCATGGCAGCTGGTGGAGATGGCAGGCGAGATACTGAGAGAAAAGTGTATCGTGTGCCTGGTGTGGGGACACTGATTTTGATGGGAAGGGCAGCTTGTGAAGAGAACTCAAAGGAAAGGGCCAGGATGTGGTGAAGAATCTTTCAATGCCAGGAAAAGGAATGAGGCTTAGCAGGGAGGAGTTCCTAGAAAAACACTTCTGAAAAGAAGAAGACACTGGAGTGGTACTCGAAAGAAAGAAAGAAAGAAAGAAAAAGAGAGAGAGAGAAAGGGTTCAGAGGCAGGAAGACTGGAGTGTTTCTGGGATGTTACAGGAATAACAATAGCAATGCCATCAGTAGCAAAAATAGCTAACTTTATGATGATGATTAAGTTTATGGCCAACTTGATTGGCTTGGAGGCTTCCTAGGGGACTGTAAAGCACTCTTCACATCTGGGCGGACAGGGGAGGTGCAACCCTGCAGTCTATGCCTGACCCCTGGCTCCTCCCTCTCTGGTGCTGTTCTCCTGCTCTGCTTCTGGGCCACCACGAACCAGGCAGCTTTGCTCACCACATCCTTCTGCCATGATGTTCCTGCCTGGAGCCAGCTGGCCATGAACTGAACCCCCTGAAACCATCAGCCAAATAAACCTCCTTTCTTTAAATCGTGAGTATTGGGTATTTGCATCCAGCAATGGGAAAACTGTCTAATACAATGAACTTAAAGCTCAATATGTTCTATTAGACAACAATGGATTGAGAATAAAAGAACATCAAAAATAACAAAAGACCCAAGTTTCATAGGCTTTATTTTAGACTCTTAAGAGTTTCATTAAGCAACTTTCTTCTAAAATATTTCAACACTTTAGACCAGTGCTGTGGAACACCTTTCAGGCTAATGCATAGATGTGAACAATTTGGGCAGTCTTCTTTCAGTGGTGGTGAGGGAGAGAGTATCCTTTTTTGCTTATATATGCTAATGGGTACCTAAAGTTTGTTTTGGCCAGAAGAATCCATGGACACACTTAACAAATGTGCATTTCAAACCATTCAGAATTTATCTTGTGTAAGATCCTTTCAAGTGATAGCAAGTCAATTCATCTTTTTCTTTTTGTTTTCAAGCCTGGACCTCGGACAGCCAGTTTATTCTTTGGAAAGATCACCCTGTACCTCTATGGTGGGTGGCCGAGGTGGTCCAGGCATGTCTGATTAATTGAATGAACAAATGAAAGTGGTTAGAAGCCACTTTGATAGTTCAGATAAGAAACAGCAGGCATGAGCTGAGGGGACAGAGATAACCCACAGGATGTGGGACTTGTGTGGCCAGGCGTGGGGAGGGGAGGCCAAGGCTGTCCTCAGCTCCTCACTGAGCTCAGCGGGTTCTATTCCCCAAATCAGACCTGTTCCAAGGGACGCAAGTCGTGGCCAAAGGTGGTGTAGAGCCATGGTCCCCAGCCAGGCTCCTGGCTTCTCCGTCATTTACCGTTCGAGCCCCTGTACCCGAGTTCCTACTGCTGTTTTCTCACTAAATCTGGCCAAGTGATCAAGATCAAAACACAGGATTCTGCTGATGATTCACCATGTTAAGGAACCCATAGCAACAATAAACTATTTGAATCAGATGGGTGGAAGTCACCGCGGCGCGAGCTGAGCTAATTAAGCAGTTACCTGTCAAAGGCCAGTGCTGTCTAAATAACCGCATTTCTCTCCGTGTTTTGTTCCTCTTCCCGGAGCTGCTGAGGCTGGAAGTAGCCAGGTGGCTTATGATAAGGAAGCATTTTAATAAGCGCCACGGGATTGACACGCAAGGCCCCTCTGACGCTTGACGGGTTTCTACAGGAACTGCATCGAGACACCTTGCTCTGCCGCCCAGCACAATCCAGAGGCTTTGGACAGAAGTTGCTAATTGGAATGTCCGCTTCCCTGACCCAGGCAGGCGGGGGGAAAGCAGTTAATTATTTCTCTTCATATCTGACGATGAAATTTCCCCTTTCTTCCCCTCTTTAGAGGGCATCATTAGTCTGGCATGGTGAACAATGCTCCATTATACCTGGATTTTTTTTTTAATGATCACAGACACAAAAAAATCCCCGATGCGTTCCATTTTTTTATCTTGTGTTTCACAACTTGATCGGGTTTGAATTGAGCCCGTCCTATTAGGGAGGGATAATGAACCAGGTCTGCAAGCTGGCACGAGCCGTTAGCACAGGCCCAGGGTTTACAAAGACTTCCTCCTCCTCCTCCTCCTCCTCCTCCTCCTCCCCCTCCTCCCCCTCCTCCTCGGGGCCTTTAGCCCTCGGCCCACTGTGTGCATCAAGAGCCCCCTCATACCTAGCGTGACGCCCACGGGTTCTCATGTTTAACCTGTGGCCTCTCGTGTGCGTGCACAATGTGTCCACTCCTCAAGTTCTTTTGTTGTTTGTTTTTGAGACAGTCTTACTCTGTAGCCCAAGCTGGCCTCAAAATCACAGCAAGCCTCCTGCCTCAGCCTCCTGAGTGCTGGGATTACAGACTGCACCACCACGTCTGGCTTCCATTTCTCAAGTCTCACAGAAACCTTTTCCTTCTGTTTTACCAATGGACAACAGGATCTTTTCAAAAACACAGGGTGTGATAACTTATCACTGAGGCTAACCCAGAAACCCAAAGCCACACTTTGTGGGGGAGGAGAACAAAGAAGCTGCCGCCCCTCAGGACAACGCAGCACGCTGCAGCGCGCAGTGGCGCCCCAGCGCCTCTGCAGCGGGTCTGTTCCTCTGCCCTGAGCGTCAGCCCCGCTGACTGCCTCACCAGCTTCTCTCACCCCACTCCCCACACACCTTCTCTCTCCAGCCTCCTGGAGCCGACTCACTGCGTCCCCGGAGACCCAGGCGGCCCCTGCGACCCACGCATCCCATGCGGCCCCTGCCCGTCCCTAGCCCCGGAGGGAGCTGTGTTTAACATCCCCCAGCCCCCTCCGCCAGCCACTTTTTTTTAGTTTTAAAGAGAATAAAACTGAATGAAACAAAACAATAGGGGACAATATGGGACTTCAAAAACAAGACAGCAGGAAACCAGCCATCCTGACTGTGGTGCACACTGTTATCCTCTAAACAGACGCTCAGACCCCGGACACGGGCTTGCAAAGCCAACCAAACAGCACAAGTTAAGTTGCTTCTCTACTTGACTTATCATCTCGGAAATTTCAGGTGTGTGGCTTCTAACATCCTCTATGTCTGTGTCTCTTGGACTTGCTCTGGGTGAGAGATAGACATGCAAAGTTAATTAAACAATACAAGCACTAAGTTGTCTCTTCAGTTGCTTTCTTCTCAGAGGTTTCAGGTGGTGACTTCTAATTTCTTTTGTGTCTGTGTCCCCTGGGTGGCCTGGAGGCCCGAGACTGCACCCTGCTCCTTTGTCTCGATGTTCTCCCGTGTCCTCCGATGCAGCCGGTTGCTGAGTGCTGGGCGTTTCCCTCATTGGCTGCCCGTCCTGTGTGCAGGGTGTGGGGCCAGGCACCTGGGTTCCTGTGATCCGAGGTTCCAGGGGTGGTGGAGAGGTGTGGGGCGGCTGCTCATCTATGTCCCTCGACCCATGACTGCAGAAGCCCCAGGGTGTGGCTCCTTCTCCTCCAGGCCCCAGCAGCAGGCTCATGGCGGGGCGGGGTCTTCTCCTCCAGCTTGAGGGGTGGGCTCACAGGGGCGGGTTGTTTCTTTCTAATGAGCTGACACTACATTTCTAAAGTTCTGAAATGGCCAACAGACTGTAGAAAGATTCCACTTCAGGCTCCTGCTTGAAACCGGCAGCTTCAGAAATCTGCCAGCCTTGATGCAGGGCCATTGCCAGTCGCTTCTTAACAGCTCCTTCCTTGCCAGCACCCGTCCACGCCCTGGGGTCTGCAGGGGTCTGCACGGCAGGGCCGAGGGAGGCTCCAGAGGGGGCGTTTTGATAATGGAGGGGCACGCTCTGCTCCCGCCACCCCCGAGTGCCACAGCTCCTCGAGTCTTCCCTGAGAGCCAGCCCTGGTGGAGTCGGGCAGCTCGGGGCTGGGCTCCATCTCCACGAGGATACGCGGGATAGACCGGGACACACTGCGGACTCTCACCCACTTCCTTCTTCCATAAAATGAAGGAAGCAGAGCCGTCGGCCGAGAAGCCAGACAGGAAGCTGCGCAGAGCCTCAGGCCGCCCCCACTGGTGGCATACGGCGACACTTGAGAAGTGGCAAGGACCAGGGTGGTTCTCCTTCACTGGCGACTGTTCAGGTGACATTTTATAGTCAGACAGAAGACCCTTTGAGGGCAGGGACTGAACCATATCCCCTGCCTGTTAGCACGGTTTCTAGGACTCCGTCCACACAGCCAGCGGCACCGCAGGTCCGGGGAGCAGGGAGAGATACTCGAGGCAGGAGTCAGGGACCCTGGTGTCACAGGGGCTCGTGCTACCCCAAGGGACGGCTGCATTCGTTAGCTCCGCCCTGCACCGGGGCTGGATGGCAGCAGAGACAGAGGCGCTCTGGGCTCTGTTCTGCTGGATGGGGAGCCTGTGTTTACGGGGCACCTGCGGTGGCCGGGCCCTGCCTGGGAGGAGCCCCAGCGCCCAGGAGGTGGCCGGAGGCGGTGCTGCCCCCAGCAAATGTGGAGGAGGCAGTGAGGCACTGGTTAGGCTGAGGCTGATTTAACCAAAGGCCCGAACCAAATAAAACAAACAAAACCCGCTCCACGTAAATAAACCTCCACTTAGATGAGCCCATCAGTCAGGGGGTCTGGCCCCAGCTTCCCCAGGACCCGTCCCTGCCTCCTCTTCTGTCTCCTCGGGTCCAGTGGGACGGTGGCCCTTGGTGGTGATCCATGCCTGCCTCAGTTCCCTGCTCTTTAAGCGGAGTCGTCGTCACACACCCCACCACTACAGCCCGCCACTAATGACCACACAGACGATGGTGACCCCTGAGCAACGCACCAGGCTGACAGACCCCAGCCGCCAGGCGGCACCGGGCTCCTCCCCCGGCCCAGGGTGGTGCAGCCAAGCCCACCTCACCCAGGCTGGGGCAGCACTACAGCCTCCGTGGGGAGCCCATGTGCCCCAGAGTCACTTGACAGCCTGCAAGTGGGTGGGGGTAAACGGGGTGGGGGGATGAGAAGCAACTGAGATGCGTAACACACGCGCGCCCCACGCCGGCGCAGGCAGGACCACGCACCCACACGCCCGGCTGCTCTCCTGTCAAACCCGGGTCACTGCAGCAGGCACCGCCTCCTCGGAGCCCAGTGTGCCCGGCACGTGCTGCTCGTGGCCCTTTTGGGGTGAGTGGTGCCCCGAGGGGCCCAACGGCACCTCCTGGCACAGCCTGGCCCCTCCAGTTGAATCAGGAGCTAGAAACGTTCAGTCTCCCCTCGGAACCTGGCCACCTAACTTGTGTCGTGATGGCAGAGGACCCCGTGTCACCACTGAGTCAGAGGACGGCATCAGAAGCGGGCACAGACACCAGGCGCCATTACGCCCACCTGGGCCCTGGACCTTGGCTGGAGCGGGGCTGTTTCCCACGGGAGAGAAACACCACGTTTATTTTTGCTTCATGTTCATTTGAACCATTGAGAGCTGTCAGTGGCCCCAGGCCTCCTTTTTAGATTTTCAAAAGAAAAAAAAATGAAATCACTCCCCTGCCCCTGCCAGGAAAGCAGAGCTCTGGGCCGAGCAGGGTGGGGTGGCCCCAGCCTGGGGTTCAGGGACTGGGGCAGGGCACGGGGCAGGACAGGGATGTGGGACAGGGATGTGGGACAGGGATGGGGGACAGGGATGGGGGACAGGGATGGGGGACAGGGATGGGGACAGGGATGGGGACAGGTGGCTGGGCCAGCCCAGGGCTGCTCGCCGCTGGGAGACCGGGGTGTGGATGGAGGTCACGTGCGCGGGCTCCTGCGCTCCACGCTGGCCGGCTGGCGTGGACTAACCCCGTGGCCGAGGGTGCGGAACGGCTGTGGCAGCGGCGCTGCTATTTGCCTGTTTTCTGCCGGACCACGTGGGCTGGGCGGTGTGGGCTGACCGGCTGTGGGGAGGGCGGGCAGCAGGGGTGGCCAAGAGGAGACGATTGGAAATCGCGGGGCACCCAACTCCCAGTCCAGTCAGACGGCCCTGGGGCTGGACACTCACAGGCCAGCTGGGGCCACACACTGTCACTGGACAGGGGACAGCGTGGGGACACACAAGCCTCCAGAATGAGATCCTGCTGTAGAGCAGCGGTCTTAGTCCACTCCTTGATTTGTAGCTGGCTTGTGCCGGGGGTGACATCAGATATCCTAGGGAAGGGACAAGTGCTGGCTCTATCGTGTGTAACGGTGGGGGGGATGCTTTCAGTGCTAGGTTTCCACGTGCTTTTTATAAAGATAAGCACAAAAAATAAAACATTTAACAACTTCTACAGGTTCACATGAATGGAAAAACACAGGCAAGGTTAGTAAACACAGACACACACACAGAGACAGACAGACAGACACTCAAAACCTCTCCCAGGCGAGGTACAGGGCTGCTTTCCAGGGAAAACCAAAGAACAGGCAGAATCAGATGTCAGCCTCATCCTGGGGTTCTGATTTTATAATAAGAAAAGGTGCTACTTGTATTTCGCAGGTTTATCTAAAAACTAACAAAGGCAAAAAAGGAAGAAAATGAGAAAGAAGAAAGAAGAGATTGAAGAGGAAACTGTGCTGAACTTGCGTAAGTAGATCACCGCGCAGTCAGCTTGGATTTACCCTGTGCTCCCAGGCGCGGCTGCAGGGACGAGGCATCCCACCCGGGCTGCACGGTGCTGCGGCGGCCCGGGCTGCTGGACGTGGGGGTGCACATCTGTCACCCCAGCACCGGGGAGGCGGAGGCAGGAGGATCGCCGTGACTTTGAAGCCAGCCTGGGCTACATGGCAAGGTGTTAGCTCAGAAAACACAGAGCAGCCCGGGTCGCTCCCGAGGCCCCCGCCAGCCTCTTCTGCCTTCTCCGTCATTTGTCCGTCTCACCTTCCCCGCGTGTGAGCACTCGGCTCTGTGTAACACGGGAGTGAACCCTCGCTGCAGAGTGTGACAGACACTATTACAAACGTCACGGCTGCATGGCGCCTCCACACCCCAGGGGGGCGCAGACTGCCCGCGGAGACCTGGCTGGGGGCCCTCCCTGCGCCCCCTCCACTCACCCCTCGTAAAGAGATCGGGGGGGTGGAACCCGACTTGTTCCCTCCCGGAACCCCCTGCTTCCTTTCTGGGCTTTCTCTTCCTTTCTCCCCACATATGCGAACTGCATTCAGAAAGACCCAGGCTGACCGCTGTGTCCCGCCTACTGACCGTGTGTATCTCACTGCCTCGGCCTTATTTGGCCTTCTGTGAAATGGGCGTAACAACAACGCTGTTGCACACCTGTGAGCGTAAAATGAGGCCCAAAGAGTGCAAAACCCCTACACGGTGGGGAAGGGACCCATCTGCCGTCCTCCCTGTCTGTCCTCCCCCGTCCTCCTCTCCTCTCCGTCACCCCTGCCAGGGCAGGGTCCTCAGAGGGGCGGAGCTCAGCTGGAGAGCTCCCAGGGACAAACCTGGAGCCGACCTCCAAGCACAGCTCTCAGGAGAGAATTCGTCTGAATACTGAACTCAAGTCTGGCCGCTTCCACAGAGCTCAGGACTCTCAACTGGTAAAAGAGAAAGTCGTTCTGATAGGCAATTTTTGTTAATGTGACGAGTATTAAAATAATTGTAGTCTAGTTGAAATGAATTATTCATTCATTCTGGGCTCATGGTAAGAGTAAGTAGGCCTGTGTTTCTGTAATTTGCTGCCACATTATTAGTGGTAATAACACAATCAAATAAAAATCAAGGGGTGCCATCCGCGTAGAGTACGGTCCTTGCCAGCATTCACATAATGGAAATAAAAACCGACCCCCAAATAAGAAAAATACGGAAATACAAATTTCCATACCCCTGCAGACTGAATAGATTCAGTGGCCGTAGGTGAGGACCCCCACCAGGTGGTCTGACGATGCCCGGGTGCCCAGCTGTCGCCCATCTGGGGCGGCAGGAACGTTCCAAGCGGGAGCCGACACTTACCATTGCAGCGTGGCGGGCGTGGAGTGGGGCTTGGACGCTCTATTATTTTCTTTTTCCTCATCTGTTAAAGGAAAGAAAACGGAGCTAACTTCAGTAGGAAAGAGAGGGAACGAGAAGGCCTCTGGGCTCTCCCAAGGTTCGAAGGACAGGGCCTCCCTCGAACGCAGAGGCCCCCGAGCAGTGCCACTTTGGTTTTCCCAGCGTTTCAGACTCATCACGCGTTAGCACAGGACAGCGAAGGGAGCCTGACTCGCACAGGCAACTCTCAGGTTGGTTTTGTTTTCATTGGGAGAGCGTCTTCCTTCACCACTGAGCGACAGGAACACACTCGACCTTCCTAGCTTTCTCCAGGGACCTCACTCACCCCTAGGGCTGAATGCCTGGGTCCCCTCGGGGTGCCAAGGTTGAAATTTAAGCCCTAAGGGGATGGCGTTTGGAGGCAGGGCCTCTGAGGGGTGGCGAAGGCCTGGAGCTGGAGGCCCTGTGAGCAGCATTAGTGTCCTGATCACAAAGGGTCCAGCACCCGTGAAAAGCTCGGCACCTGCGGGCACCGGGTGTGGGTCCCCACTGGACGCCGGGTCTGCCGCTGTGGCCTTGCGTTTCCCAGCCTCCCGAGCACAGCGAAATAAAACCCCAGTTTTTACGATGTGTCCAGCTTATGGTATTTTGTTACAGCAGCTTGAACAGACCAAGGGGGTCAGAGTTAGGGCAGGATGGGGGCGCGTGGGGTCAGAAGACTCAGGTCCTCACGTCATGGGGCAGGGACAACACAGTTTTTCCTACAAAAGATCAAGTAGCAGGTTTGCAACCAAGTGACCAAATCAAGATTATGTGGAATTTATATGGCAAGCGAGAAAACAAATTTCCACGAAATATTTATTGGCAAAATTCAAAATATAACAATAATAATAATCACTGGGTATAATTTTCATAATATAGGTCTGTTAATGAGGGGAATTACATCATTTGGGGTCTGGATAACATCTCTCTTGAGATTCACTTAGTGGTTCCCGTGATCAAATACACCGCAAAAGCTTATCTGTAAAAACTGCTCTTAGCTTTCAGCCTATGAAAACATAACCTTGGGCCAGATTCAGCCCACGGGGCCTACTTTGCTGAGTTCCCCCCGCCAATGTGACATCTGAACAATAAGCTAATCGTTGCCTATCTGTAGCGAATTATCATTTTTATCATGGATTCAGTGAGAAATACATCAGTCTCTTATCCAAATCCTAATGAAGAGGAAAGATAGACACAGTCAACATAAAATTTATTGACCCACAAAATCTGATAGAAGAAATTTGGATATAAATAATCTCAAAAGAAAAGGAATAATGCCAAAACCTACAAATACGATCCACAAACATTTATTTAGACATATAAGAAAAGATCAATGAAATCAAACTCTGTCCTAAAATCTGTAGGGAAATCATTAGTATTCATGAAAATAGCTTAAGTCAAACAAAAATGGAAATGAAAAAAATGAAGATGGGATATACTGTAGAGAAAAATTTTCCTGGAATTTGTAAGTTAGCTCAATAAGGTTGAGTTCAGCAAATATCTTTCCAATGAAAGTTCATCAGTGTTGGTATACTTCCGATTAAAATGTCTGCTCATAAACGCGGACACTGGAACTATTGCTACTCATTTGAGTCACAGGGAGTTGTCTTCTTCCTTTTTTTTTTTTTTGTTTGTTTGTTTTTGTGGCACCAGGGATTGAACTCAAAACCTCATACCTGTCAGATAGGTGCTTAAGCCACTGAGCCAAACTCCTGACCGCCTTCTTCCTTATTAATACAACCCTGGCCTGAGTTCAGGGCAGGTGATGTGTGTCATTTAAAGCAATCGTAGTAGTGATTTCATATCACATAGCTACTGATTGGGCAAGTGGGTCATGTGACTTCATGCTGGTCCCTCACACCCAGGAAGAGCACTCCAGGTGCTTCTGGAAAAATATCATTTTTCCTAAACCTTTAAGAGACCCATATCTAGAATATATAAAAGAACTCAAAAAATTAGACCCCCAAATGAAAGACCCAATTTAAAAAATGGGCAAAAATGGATACTTCATAGAAGAACTATGAATAACCCATAAACACATGAAAAAATGTTCAACATCACTGGCCATCAGAGAAATACAAATTAAAATGACACCGAAACTCCATCTTACCCCAGAAAGAATGGCCAGCATTAAGAAATCAACTAGTAACAAATGCTGGCGAGGCTACAGGAGGGAAAAGGAACACTTCTATATTTTTGGTAGAAATGTAAACTAGTACAACCACTGTAGAAATTGAAGTGGAGATTCCTCAAAAAAACTAAAACTATAAATTCCATTCAGCCCAGCTATTCCCCTTCTAGGTATCTTCCAAAAGAGTTAAAGACATATTGCAGTGGTCCATGCATAACCGTGTTTATGGTGACCAAACTCACAATAGCTCAGTCTTGGAAGTGGCCTGTGGGTCCATCAACAGGTGGATGAATAAAGGAGATGTGGCATTTACACACCGTGGAACACTACTCTGCTATGAAAAAGGATACACTTGAGTCATTAGTTAGAAAATGGATGCGTCTTGAGACCATAACTTTCCATGAAATAAATCAGACCCACAAGTTTAAATCTCATGTGGCTTCTCTTATATGAGAAATTCAATCTATCAGTAAAGAATAAAATTAAAGATGGGTAATAGAAAACAGGGAGATAGCTGATTCTCAAAGGGGGAGGAGACCAGGAGACAGGGGCGGGGGTGGAGAGAGGAACTGAGAGGAGTTCTGCACACTCGCCCACTCCATGCGGCCATCACTTTGTACTGCAAGTAAGGACTAATAAAAAACACAGATCGAACACACAAGAGCACGGTGAGGAACGTGTGGCAAGGCAGCAGCTGGCTGGGTGGCCAGCCCGGGGTGCACCTGCACGCCAGGAGGTCAGGAGGAAGGCGGTCGGGCTCTGCCCACTCGGCCGCCATGGTGCTTTGTGGGGCACCCAGGCTCCTCGGCCCACAGAACCCCTCACCCTGGGTCCTCTCGTCCCTGCCACCAGAGCGTCCCAGCTGATACCAAGTGTTCTCGGGGACAAGACGGACCCAACACCCAGGTGCCGTGCTTCGTCAGCCTGGAGCTCTTCCAACAGGCAGGATGAGGTCCCAGCAGCCTCGTGGCAGCCCCTGCCCCCCTGACTCAGAGCCTCCACTGAGCACTTAAATAGTCAAGTGTGCCAGTTACCACCTTCCAAAGGAAAGAAAGCAGGACAGTATGCTACAGGGCACAGACTCATGGGAATGCAGGAGAATAAACGCACGGACAGCGCTCGACCTTTGCTGTTCACGAAGAAATAAAAAGGAGTCACAGGGAGAGGCACCGCTTATCCTCCTGAGAGTAAATCCAACTTGAAACACTGCGAATTCCCGGTGCTGCTGTATATAAGGTCAAACCAGCGTTTGCTGGTGTAATGGTTTCGGTAGACAATTGGCAGTCACATGGAGAGCCATCAAAAATGTTCAGGGGAAAATAATGTTCCGGGCTTGGGCTCACAACCCAACTCCTAGACACTATATTAATTACACTAAGTGAATAATCAAAGAGACACAAGGCTATGTAAAAAAAACTGTGTTTTTTTTTTAAAGGAGAGGTACACAGACAACCAAAATTCACCTTTATCTAGCTTGCACTGGTACTGATTGACATTTTTGTTGCCCCTGAAATGTTCTGAGTTTGCATGGCATTTTTTCCTGCTCCTTTACATTTCAGCATTTTTTTCAATCTGGACAAGATGCCACAAGACCTAGATTCTGGTATCGATCCGAAGATTTACTGGCTGTGAGCAAGCAAACCACTAACAATCATCAATTGGCTCAACATATTTATTGGAGACCTCATTTGTGTGAGCGGAGATGGGAGTCAGCAATGAAACACTTGCCCCTGAGGTTGGTTGGAGAAAGAGCAAAATAAAGGTGAGGAGAGGCCACGTTCAATGAGAGTTTACAAATGGCCTGATGCAGCTGGGTGGAGAGGGGCCACCAACCCAAAGGGCACGAGAACCTGGGGAGCACGAGGGGGGCTTCCTGGGAGAAGTGGTAAAGTGAGCTGCAGCCGAGTGAGCCAGAGACGGCAGCTAGGGGGCAGGAAGAGGGGGCGGAAACCAGCCACAGAATAGAGCAGGGGAGAAGCAGACAGAGACTCAGTGCGTTAGTCACTGTCCCATCTCTGGGACGGTACACCTGACACCTACAACTCAAAGGACGAGCTGTGCATTTGCCCACAGTTTCAGAGGGTGCAGTCCATGGTCGGCTGGCTTCAAGGCAGAAACAGCATTGTGGAAGGCCCTGGCAGAGGACAGCTGCTCGCCCTATGTCGGCCGGGCAGAGAGAGACGGAAGGAGCCAGGGACAAGAATGCACCTTTCCAGGTCGTGCCCCGTGACCCCCTCTCCTAAGGAGGCCCCACCTTCTAAGAGCACAGTCAGCTCTAGATTCATTCCATGATCTAATCACCTTCCAACAGCCTCACCTCCCAACTCATGAGACTTCTGGAGGTGTTTTAGATCTAAACCATAACCACGCAGGGACCCCCCCAGAAACAAGGCAGCTGCAGCACAGGTCTCTGTTGGGTGTGGCCAGTGGAGGGGAAGAGCCAGGGGTGCTGCCTAACGCCCCAGCTGTCCTGCTCGTGCTGGAAGTTGGCCCTGTCTCTGACCGCGGGTAACAAGGGTGCCCGCCCTACGGTGGCTGGGCAGAAAGGGAGGGGGTGGGAACCCAAGGGCATGGGCTGGGCACCGGCTGCCCTGGCCACCGCTGGCAGGCTCTGCTGGGCGGGCTCAGCTGCTGGAGGCAGGCAGGGAGGGCGGGTCTGGGCCTGGCAGAGTCACAGGCAGGGACGGGGCCTGGACACATGTGTACCAGGGACAGCCAGGCCTCCCAGCAGGTGAGGTGAGCTGAGCCTTAACAGGGCGGCCGGGCTGCTCAAAACAAACTTCTGCTTGCAAAAGTAACGTGCATTTATTTTTCAAGTTGAAAAATGTAGAGAAAATTTGCAAATTGGAATCCAAGCCCTTCTCAGTAGAGAACACACACACACACACACACACACACACGCAACACACACACAGCGGGAGACGCATGAGGGTCACATGGCGTGCCCTGGCCCGCGGCTGCCCCGATGGCCTTGAACAGAGGACTCTGAGGTGCCGTTCCGTGGTGCTGGTCTCCACTGCGGCAGGATTTTCCCTGGGAAACTGCACAGCAGCTGTGCCTGGAGCCGGGCAGAGCTGGGTGTGAAATCAGCTTTGTGCCCCGCTCTGAGGGGGCATAGACTAAGCAGTAACTACTCCTGCAAGCCTGGGGGCTCTTACCTGAAAATGACACTCCCCGCTTATATCACAAGGAGGTTTGGGGGTTAAATATAGCAACATCAATTAAAGATGGTGTGATGGCATATACCTATGATTCTAGCACTCAGGAGGCTGAGGGAGGAGGATTGCCATGAGTTTAAGGCCAGCTTAGGCTACACAGAGAGTACAAGGCCAGCCCGAATTATGTAGAAAGACCATGTCTCAAACAAACCAACAAACAAACATATATATTTAAAACTAGACAGTTTTCATTTGTGTGCTTTTGTTTTGATGGAATTTAGGGCCTCTAAATGCTGGCAAGTGCTGTGTCATTGAACCACAGCCCCAACCCTTCTTATTTTTTATTCTGAGATAGAATCTCATGAAGTCACCAAGTTCCCTAGGCTGGCCTCAAATTTAGGATCCTCCTGCCTCAGCTTCCTGAGTAGCTGGGCTTAACAGGCGAGTGCCACTGCGTTCGCTTTAAAACTAGACGCAGTTTTTAACAGAATGCCGTGATAATAAAAGCACTCTTTGATCGAGCACTGAGCCAGGCACTGTTCATCGCTCCTGTACTCTGACATGTAACCCCCACTCCCAGTACGGCTACAAGCTGTACGAAACCTGTTCTCCTTTAGGGACATGGGATTAAGCCCAGGGCCTCCGCGCCCAGGACACCCCCAGCCCTTTTCCACTTTTATGAGTGAGGAGCCTGGGCTCCGGCTGGAAGAGGAACCTGCCCGAGGCCGCGACGGTGGGGCGGAGACAACCTTCCGAGGGGCGTGGTTACCATCTGCCTGGGCCACTGTGACCGTACCGCACTGCCACCAGCTAGTGGGCTGGGCCTCTGAGGCTCCTGGCCCCGCTGCCCGCCGGCTCTGAGCCGGGTCTGAAGGCCCAGCCTCCCTCCTGCCCGCCGGATGGACGGGCCAGTGCCATAAGCTGCCCACAAAGATGCAGCCAGTGTCCCGAGGTCAGCACGAGGTAAAGCTCCGGTCCTGGGCGCTGGCTGGGAGGAGGTGAGGAGGCCGTGGTGACACCATGGTGCGGAGCTGGCTCGGGGGCTCAGGAGGGGCTGGGGCGCGTGCTGGGGGATGGGAACGGCCCCAGCGCTGGGGCTTTAGGAATCGGCGCTGCCCAACGCCACTCCCCATGCAGGAGCTCGGGCTGCAGGGCCCTGGGGCCTTTGCAGCACCCACAGAGCCCTCACCCCACGCTGACCTGCTGGGCCCGCCAGGGCCGCACTCCGCCCGGTGCCAGGACTCCGCCACCCTGTCCCCGCCCTGCTCGGCTGTGTGGGCTCCCAAGCTGCGGGAGCTGGGTCCCGGCTGCCTCTCTGTGCCCTGGCCACGAGCTCTGCGGAGAAACCGCCGGCCCCGCATCCTGGCTGCCCCGGGCCCCACCTGTGACGGTCTCCGCTGTGGGACCCGGGTCAGCAGCGCCAGACACACAGAGCCGCAGGGGATGGCCAGAGCACCCCCCGAACCTGGTACAGGTGCCACTGGAACTGTGGCCCCACAACTGTCATGGTGCCCCTGCTTCCCAGGGGCTGGCTTGCCTAGGGACTGGGTCACGCACTCTGAGTCCCCAGCACCCAGCCGCTCCCTGGCCAGGCCCTCGTGTTCTAGTCCGTTCGGGCCGCCAGCAGCTGGTGGTGACGCTCACAGTCCTGGAGGCAGAGGGGTCCTGGCCGCCATCAGCTGTCACTCACACCGAGTGTGCGTGGGGTGGAGCGGGAGAGGCTGCCCTGGGGTCCTTAGAAGGGCACTAATACCACCCGCCAGGCCCCACCCTGGTGACCTGACTGCCTCCTACACCTCACCCGCAAGCATCACACCCTGGGGGCGAGCTCTGAAAAGGCACCCGTGTCCAGCCTGCTCCTCTGACCCCTTCCACCCTGGGCTGGCCCAGCCCTTCCTCTGCCACGTGGCTCCTGCGCTCAGGCACGGGAGAGGCTCAGAAAGTGTTTGTGGAGTGAATGCATGACTCAAATCAGACGACGACTGAACTTGGAGCCTCCCACGTGATCCCAGCCAGTGCTCAAAACAGCGACGCCCTGGGGTCGCCGGCTGGGGACCCGAAGGTGCCAGGCCCCATCCTGTGACTGATTTCACAGCTTCCCCGGAAAGCGAGCGACGGGCAGGAGACGTGGAATCCGGCGCCCGCAGGCTGCAGCAGCAACGTCAGGGCCAATATCAGCATTTTCTGTCTCACAGGGGAGCAGCAGGGGCTCAGCAGTGAAGCAACTTGGGGTCACAGAGTCAGTGGGGGGGCGAAGAGAAGGACCCCACCCCACCTCAGCCTCTCTCCACGGCTGAGGACGCTTCCCCACTGCTCAGTCCTGCTGGATTTACGAGGCCCCGGGACCCATTCTGGAGGGTTTCCTGTCTTGAGCCAGTTTGGCAGGGTTCGGTATTGAGGGAGACCATTGCTAAATTAATTACCTCTTTGCAAATCCCAGGAAAGGTTCGGTTTGCGGGAATCTTGAGTTTCACCCGGAGTCCTAATTCTATTTCCTCTCGGTAGCTGGCCGGGCTGCACCTGGCCGGCCTCACCTGCTGGGAACCAGCGGCTGCCAGCCCCTCTCCCGCCCTGGAGGGGCAGCGCAGAGGGCCGGGCCTGGCGCACAGGCCTCTGGCCGTGGATGCCGCGGCTAGCAGCGAGCCTCCCTCCCCGTGGGAACAGGCCGTGAGGTTGGCTGGGAGCGGGCCACACCTGCTGCCCCACACTCGGCTTGAATTCCTTCAGAACCCTGGTACAGGCAGAGCCTAATTATGCTACAAGGCCCCAAAGTCAGGAAAGACGGACACACTTTGCCACACAAAAACTGCAAACCGCCAGTATGGCGACGCACCCCTGGAAAGCCGAGGCAGGAGGGTTGCCCGGAGTGTAAGGCCAGCCTGGGTTACACAGGAAGACCCTCGGTGATCCTCCTGCCTCAGCTTCCCAAGTACTGGAGCCAAGCTGCAACCACACAGCCTGGGGAAGGGGTGCCCTCCCACCTCTCGGCCGGGCACAAGTGTCTGCCTCCCCCTGGCAGGTCTGTGGACAGGGCCGGCTCAAGGCCCAGAAGCCTTTACGTAGCTGCCTCACGCCGTCTGGGCACCGACTCCACAGCTGCATCTGGAACCTCTGGACGGTGCTATTTATTGCTCCTGCTATGAGGAGCACGAGTTTGCAGAGCCCAGCAGCTCATGTGAGGCCCTAAACTATGCTACAGCCTCTTGATGGAATACTACACAGCTATAAAAAGGGATTTAAACAAATGGGAGAACGAAGATGCTTTCTATGTTCTCACGGACACAGAACACTCCTGGTTTCTTAACTACGTGAGAACAGCAAGGCACAGCACAGTGCACACAGAATCCTACTTTTTTGTGTCAGAAAGTGGTAAAAAAGAAAATACATTGGCATTTTTATTTGCATGAGGGAAACAGGAAGAATGTGAAACAAACACACTTGCCTTAGGAAGCTACAGGGGCCGGGAGGGAGATGGGG
Organism: Dasyprocta punctata; assembly: GCA_004363535.1. Lineage (NCBI taxonomy): Eukaryota > Metazoa > Chordata > Mammalia > Rodentia > Dasyproctidae > Dasyprocta > Dasyprocta punctata. Next base: position 51,861 of record RJWM01005935.1, on the reverse strand, counting down.
CAAAGTCTTCTTCATGAGTTCTTTGCAGGGACTTTGAGTTTTAGTCCATACAAGTGTGTCATGTAATAAATACAAATTAAATCAGAACCCAGGACAGGCCCTGCGGGGGAGGTGAAGGAGGCCCTGCTTAGGGCTGCGGCTGTGCCGAGGTGCGAGCACATTACCGTCCGTTAACACCCTAAGCCTCACGAGCACTTCCTGACGCCTGCGGGCACCCGGCCCTTCTCTGATCCCTGAAACCCAGTCTGGGGTGCCGTCCCTGGGGCTCTGGGGAACAAGAGGCGCCTGACGGGTCCGGATCTCCTCGATATCCATCAGACCCTCAGGGACAGTCAGCCGGGCGGCACGGCCAGAACCCAGCCTGGGGGACACCCCCTATCACGACCTTGACCCAGGGGCCCCGGCCCAGCCGGGATGAACCCGGGGCAGACACCCGACGAAAGCCATGGCTGCTCAGAAGAGGAGCGCCGGCCTCGGTGCACCGGGCCCCGGGGCTGCTCCCCACTCTGCAGGGGAGGGAAGCGAACCAGTCGGCTGGACGAAAGCGGGCTGGGAGGCCACCCCGTCACTCGCCGGCCCGGTGCATTTCCTCCCCTCGGGCCCCTTCCGTGAAGTCACGAGTCCCCCACACTGGAGAACGGGCGAAGCAGGGGTGCTGGGTGCTGATGGAGACACTGTGACGTCCCCCTCGGTGGCCCTGATATGGGTGCTACTTACGCATGACAATGGGAGTCTTGTCCCCTTGGGACCACGGTGAGCGGTTTCCTAGGCCACCCTGCCATGGAGCCCAGACCCCTGCCTTTCCTCTGCTGTCAGTTCCAGGGTCACTGCGGGCGGGACAGCCGCGGCGTGTCGGGGAGGAGCTGAAGGAGCCGGAGGGGAGGGGGAGTCACAGCGCGGAGCTCGGTCACTGGATTTAGACACGGGGACCTGAAGGAGGACGTAGGCCCCTCTCCCAGCGCTGACAGCTTGGTCCCCAAGGATGGGGACTGGAACCCAAAGACCCCGCCTGGTTCCAGCCCTCCGGACCGTGTTACAGCCCCGCCCCTCCAGTTCCTCCCATCCTTCCCACACTGCCCCAGTCCGGCCGCAGCTGCGGCCCCCACCCCGGGCCAGGACAGGGTCCCCCGAGTGTGCCCTAGCCCTCGCCCTCTTGCACAGAACCTTAAAGACGCTCCATCCACGCGTCACCCCAGCACCCAGCACCTCTGAGACGCCTGAGCCACGGGGTTCCTAACGGCCTGCTTGGCACTGCAGTGCCCCCGCTCCTGCCGTCCATCTCCCACGGTCCTTCACTTCTCAGAACCGGACTCCAGGCTCCCAGCAGCCTGCCCGGCCACCCCCAAGCTTGTGACCCGGGGAGATCTGCACTGGAGCCCACGGTGACCCCAGGTGGCCTGGGACCGAACGTCACCCAAAGGAGAGCGTCACAGGCAGCCTTGTGCCGTCGACAGTCAGGCGTGCGACTGGACTTGTGGGTTAAGGGGTCGTGGACGGCAGGGACCCATGGATTCCCGGGGTAGGAAGCGAGCCAGAGACAACGCCCGCAGGGCTGGGTTCGGCCTGGATGCTTCCGCACTTACTTCCTACAGCATTAAAGAAATCAGATAAGCTGGGGGGTTGTTTCCTTGTCTGTGACCCGGGGACGGAAAGACGCCCCCGCCGGAGGGTCCAGAGGTTAGGGCAGTGCCCAGCAAGCTGCCCGATGCCAGACAGGTCCAGCTTCGGCTCCCTGCTCTGGGAACCGCCCAGCTCCTTGGGGACGGCTGTCCCGCCTTCAGGGCGGCCCGGTCCCTCGGGCTCTGCTCTCCGGAGCCCACGGACTTCGTAACTCGCCCTGCCCGGCCGTCCTCCCAGCTGTACAAAGGGCTGAGACGTCGTCCGGAGGGGACGCACCGGCTGCCGGGTGGGAAGGGAGGACCTCAGAGACCGCGTGGTGGCCGCCGGGTCTGTGCCCGCCAGGCCTGGGGACCTCAGCGGCTGGCCCAGGGCTTCCCGTCCCTAGGCTCCTGGGTCTCCTACCACCCATCCAGCTGTCCTGTTCCGTGCGGGCCGCCAGGGCGACAGACGAGGAGGCAGGTCAGAGCCCCAGGGCTTTGGCTCTGGGGAAATAAACAGAACCTTCTCCCTCGCCACCACCACACACCACCCTCACCAGACCCTGGCGAGGTCGCCGCCTCGGTTGCCGGCCGGTCCCCCGGCAGCGGGACGAGGGCCCCTGTCGCTTCAGGCTGGGAAGCGGCTTTGGCCTGTGGATCCAGGCCTTCTTCGCCCCGCTCACTACTTGGTTTGGACTCAGGCAGGGAAACGATGGGGCGTCGCACAGGCGGGCCTGACACCTGCGCTCCAGCCGAGAGCCTCGAGCGTGCCTACACAGGGCCCAGCAGGGGTCACACATAGTCTACGCCTTTTCTTCTTTCTCACCCCTAACTTTAAAAAAAATGTAGACCATGGGATACGTGAAAATAGGCCACAGACTGGCTTGGCCTGTGGATGGGCCAACCTCACAACCCTCTCCTTTTGACAACTACTTTCTCTTTCATCTTCTTTTCAGCTACAAATGATAAGAGTTCTGGACAAAAAAATAATAATAATAGTAAACAAAAAGGGAAGTAAAATAAGCCTGCTGGGCCTCTGGGAAAGGCTGCTGCTTTCTGATGGAAAGAAGACACATAACAAGAAAGCGAACCGGTCCCTCTCCTTACTGTTGTGCTGTCTCGGATACAGACCTGACACCCGGACCTGGGCAGCCACTGTGTAACTCTGAGGCACTAACAGGAGGATGGAACACTAACGACCACAGGAGCGGCAGAGAGCCGTGCACAGCCTGGGCCCTTGACGGAGCCGAGTGACTGAATAAACCCTGGGGCCTCCTCCCTCCGCCCTTGGTTAAATAAGATGATCCATATGGACATCTTTTTGTTTGTTTGTTTTTCTTTTTGAGACAGGGTCTCCCTATGCAGTTCAGGCTGGCCTTGGACTTGCTTTGTAGCCCAGACTGGTCTCAAACTCGCAACGATCCTCCTGCCTCAGCCTCCGAGTGCTGGGATACAAGTGCGTGTCACCGCGCCCAGCAATACATGTGTCATTTAAACCGCCGTCAGGTTCCTCCCCACAGCGACCCCGAGCACTCTCACTGCAGTAAATCTGGGGGTCCCCCTCTCAGTTAAGTTACCCAACTTTGACCATTTTCTGTGCCCAATCTGGGTTCTAATTATGAACCACATGGGGTGAGGACTGAGGGGGTGGGGAGTGCTCACTCCTGCTCCCGCGGACAGGGGCGGGAGCCTCGAGCCTCTGAAACCCCAGGATCCACTCCGTCCCAGCGGCAGCAGAGTGCGAAGACTCAGGGCAGATGCACACGGCCCGCTCCACGCATCTCCGCCCCACCAGCTGTGACCCTGCGCGGGGCCGTGACCTCCCTGGGCCTCTGGCGGTGATGAGCTGTGCTCGGCCACCTTCCCGGGCTCCTGGGAGGGGAATGAGCTCGTGGAACTTCATCAGCGACAGCCGTGCACTATGGGCTGTGGATTTACACAGACACCAAAGTGCATGTAACGATGCCTTCTGAGAAAAGCGAAAGGAAGCACACTAAAGCGGCCAGAGCGGTTCAACCTCAGCGGTGGGATTAGAGGCGATCATTTCCTCTCCTCAGTTTGTTTCCACGATATTTGTATAACTTTTGCAGTTGGGTGACACATTTTTTAAGTGTCATTTTTGTGTTTTAAATATAAACATGACATACGAACTTGGGCTTCTTTATTCTCTTACCTGGACAGGAATCGGGTGCCCACATTTTAGATCTAGCATGGGTGCTAGTTTCTTGGGTCACATTAGAAAGCCACTTCCCTTCTCCAGGTCTAAATATCCTGATCACAAAGTTACTGATTCAGTTCTCCCCGTAACGAGGTAGCTCACGCCGGATTAATGCACTCAGTAAAAACAACGGTAAGACCTGGGTGAAGTGTGGGGAAACTGGGATACAGAATCGATACACAAAAACCAGCAGCGCTCCTGCACACCAATAAAAAGCCCACCGAAAACATCAGGAAAACAATGCCATTCACGATAGCTTGAAAAATTAAATACTCAGGAATCAACCCAACCAAAGAGGAGAAAGACTTCTACAGCAAAATTTACAGAACTCTGAAGGTAGAACTCGGAAAGGGCATTAGAACATGGAAAGACTCCCGTTCGTGGGTCAGAAGAATAAGGTCGTAAAGGTGACCACATTACCAAAAGCAATCCACAGATTTCATGTAATCCATGTTAAAACGTTGACATCATTCTTCACAAAACTAGAGAAGACCGGCCTCCAATTCATGCGGGATTACAAAGGACCCTGAACAGCCAAAGTAGTCCTGAGCAGAAAGAGCAGCTCTGGAGGCTTCACAACTCTGGATTCCGAGTTTACTACAAGGTAATAGTAACAAAAATAATACGATCCTGGGACAGAAATACACATGTAGGTCAGTGGAGTAGAGCAGAGACTCAGGAGCCAATGCCCAACTGATATTTTGAAAAGAAGTCAAAAACATGTTGGAAAAAAGACAGGCTCTTTAACAAATGGTGCAGGGAAAACCTGATAGCCACTTGCAGAACAACGAAACTAGATCCCGCTCTCTCACTGTGGACTAAATCAAATCAAAATGGATCAAAGACCTAGATATAAAAACAGAAACTTCAAGACTTCTGGAAATCAGGAAACACTTGACACCATAGGCACAGACAAGGACTTCCTGAACAGAACTCCAATAGCAAAGGAAATAATGTTAAAAATCAACAAATGGGACTACATCAAATTAAAAAGTTTCTACACAGCAAGGGAAACAATCAATCAACAGAGTAAAGAGAACCTAAAGATTGGGGAAAAGTTTTTGCTAACTGCCCTTTTGATAGAGGACTAAAATCTAGGATGCATAAAAATCTCAAAATATTAACCCCCCCAAAACAAATGACCCAATTTAAAACATTGGCAAATACACTGTATAGACACTTGTCAAAAAGAAGAAGTACAAATGGCCAATAAAAATATGAAAAAAAATTGCAACATCTTTTGCCATTGGGGAAATGCAAATCCAGACAAATTTGAGATTCCACTGTACCCCAGCCAGAATGGCTGCCATTAAGAACACAAAACACGATGAATGATGGCGAGGATGTGGGTGAAAAAGAAACCACCTTCACTGTTGGTGGGAACATAAACCAGTACTACTGCTACCGAAATCAGCATGGAGACGCCTCAACAAACTAAAACAGAAATCCCGTTTGACCCAGCTGTGCCTCTCCTGGGTGTATTGCTGAAAGAATTAAAAATATCACGCTACAGTGACATATGCATGGTGCTGTGCTTTCTCTCCAGGTGTTCCCCCAAAGCCTCATGAGCTCAGGACCTTTGGAAGCTGATCCAGTCATGGGGACTTAGAGCTGACTTGCTGCTAAGAGGTGGGGTCTGGTGGGAAGAGCAGGGTCACTGGGGTGTGACAGTTCTGACAGATTATCCCCCATCCCTCCCTGCTTCCTATTCACCGTGGTGTGAGCCGCTCTCCTCCACCAGCCCTTCTACCATGGTGCCTGTCCTGGAGCCAGCCGACCACGGACCGAAACATAAACCACAATAAACCTTTCCTCCTTCCGGTCACAGGTGGTGGGTGTTTTGTCCTAGCGACAAGGAGTGACTAAGATACTTGCCTTTTCTATAGCAGTGCAATGCACAGTAGCTAAGCTCTGGAAACAGCCTAGATGCCCACCAACAGATACCTAAAGAACCTGTGGTATACACACACAGAGGAATTTCACTCGGCCATCAAGAAAAACGAGTCATGTCCTCTGCAGGAAAATGAATGGGACTGGACCGCATCAGGCTCAGTGAAACAAGCGAAGCTCAGAACGTTAAATGTCACATGTTTACTCGTATACGAGACACCTAGAGTAAAATAAATGTATGAATAAAATAAAGGAGAGATGACAGAAAATGAGAGCGTAGACTCTTGGGGATGAGGAAGGGGACGGGGGATTGAAAATGGTCAGGATATACCAATTGTCCCAGGCAAAATCACTACAAATACGCACTGCAAAATCTGAACACAGCTATGTGAAGGCACCAATGAGCAGCCGATGCAGACAGTACTGGAGGGGCTCCAGCTTGACAGAAAGGAAGCCGGGGGTGAGCTCCACTTCACCCGAGCTCGGCACTGAGGGTCTTTCCAAACAGCTGCGCTAGAAACAGAAGCAAGGGAAGAGTACGGTCGACCGAGCCCAGGACACTAAGGCTGGGCTGTGAATGACAGCAGCTAAGCTCTGAGGAGCAAAATTCCCGAGAGAAGGCAACTAACTACACAGAGAGTCAACGCCTGCGGGAGAGATGGAAGAATCTACAATCAAGTCCTCCCAAGTCTCTAGCTCACTCCTAAGCTGTCCGTGCACGGGGGAGGAACCCGGAAACCAAGGGGAAAACACCAGCGAGAAGTTGGTGATCCAGGGTGACCTGGGGGAATACCCAGGGCTTTCCTCCAGGGATCCAGAAAGCCACGCTCTGAGAACAGAGGCCGACCCCCGGTGCGTGGAGGAAAGTGAGGCAGGCGAGACGCACCCGAAGCTTGGCGGGGTTGAGGGGATCTGTAGGGTCTCCCTCCACTGCTAGTGCAAACTCAGCCCTCCATGGCCAGCCAGCGTCGCCATCCAGAGGCACCTCAGCTCTGCACCCCGGGGTTCAGCAGTCCTAGGGCACCCCTAAGACCAGAGTCAAAAGACTGGAATCCAAAGACATAGGTCCTGAGATGATTCCAGTAACGGAGGCAGCAGAGAAGGACTTTAAAACAACCACGGTTAACATATTCAAAGTGACAGAGGAAATATGGCCAACAGTGGAGGGGATGGTGGACAAAACAGATGAAAAGGTTGATTGAGATTTGGAAACAATGGAAAAGAATCATGGTGAAAGTACTGGAGACCGAAGGTAAAATAAAACATCTTAAGAGAAGTCAGCAACACAGAGGCGTTGCGTCCAAGAGTGAAAACCCGATGACTGACTTTTCCAGACACTTTTGGAGCTCAAAATGATAAATCTAAAGTGTAGACAAGAAAAATCAAAACAAAACACAACAGTTTTCACTGATCTCAAATTTTATAACCAGCAAAAATATCCTTCAAAACTACGGGTGGGATGCCTGCCTGGGTCCTCGCCGCACTGCGCTGCCGGCACTGCCAGAAAAGAAAAGGGATTTCTTGGAGCGAAAGCAGAAATGCTTTCGGGTGGAAGCACGGGGTGGTGGCAAGATACAAAGGCCCCGGGAAAGGCTAACCATGTGAATAAACGCTATTTAAAACAATAATAATTACAATGATGATAATGACTTGCAGCGTGTATAACATATTTAGAAGTAAAATACAGTGAAGCATGAGCTCAGCGGGTGGGAGAGAGGCCGCTGAGATCTGCCTGCAGAGCTGCTGGCCCGTGCTCGGTGCTGGAAGGGTACCGTGAGGTCGTGAGGTCGACTAAGAAGGATGCATATTGTGATCGCTAGGATTTCCACTGTAAAAGAGCGTGTAATTGGAAAGCTAACAGAGGAAAGCTTCCCATTAGAGAAAAAGAAACTCCATTAATCTTCCCCAAAACCTAAAAAGAAATCATCCTTGTAGTCCATGCCTGTAATTCCAGCTCTCTGGGAGGCTGACGCAGTAGGATCACAAGTTTGAGACCAGCCTGGGCAATTTAGTATCTTAGAAAGACCCTGTCATAAAATAAAATAAAATAAAATAAAATAAAATAAAATAAAATAAAATAAACTGAGGCTGTAGCTCAGGCCAATGACCCTGCGTTCAATCCCCAGTATTGAAAACAAAACAAAACAACAACAACAACAAAAACCCATAGTAAATCCATTAACTTAATCCCAACAATGCCAGTAACAGCATTAAATTTAAATGGTCTAAATGTTGCAATTAAAGGTGAAGATGATCAGACGAGTGTTTTTAGAATTATAATTTTAAAACTTTAATACTGGGGCTGGGACTCTACCTCAGTGGTACCTCAGCGTGTGTGAGGGAGGGAGCCATTCCCTAGCACAAAACAAACCAGAACAGCAAACAGCTTAACCCTGAATACAGTAAGATTGAAAATAATGAGAAGAAAAAATATACCCTAAGCCAAGTGAAAGAAAACTGGTGTAATTGTGTTAATAGCAGACAAAATTCACTTCAAGGCAAAAGGGTTACCAGAGATAAGGTAAAGACATACAACAAGAAATAACAACAGTCATAGTCAGGCCCGTTTCAACAAGAGGATATCACAATCCTAAATTTGCGAGGAATGGATACGTCAAGATACGTTTTTAGGGCTGGCGGGGTGGCTCAGTGGTAGAGCTCTTGTGTTGCACACACAAGACCCTGAGTTTGATTCCCGGCACCACCAAAAAAAAAGTTTTTAAAACTTAACAAAACTGAAATGCAATATAGACAGACACATAATTAGAGGTGGAAATTCTAAGATACTCGTCTCCATAACTAAGAGGACAAACAGCGCCAGAGGAAGACTCTGCAGCCCCGGGATGTGTCACCCACACGCTTCCCCGAGCTGATGCCCCGGCACCCGCCGAGGAGCTCTCCTCCCGGGGACAGCGGGGAACACGTGCAGGTCAGGTGCACACGGGAATTTACCAAACAGACCCTATGCGGGGTCAGGAAATTCCAGCACTGTTGAATATTGAAATCACTCAGCAGATGCTCTCTGACCTCAGGGAACTAAAGTGGGAATCAACGCCAGAAGACAGGACGAAGGCCCCAGGTGTTTGGAAAGCATCGTCAGATTTCTAAATAAACTGTGTGCACAAAACAAAATCACAGTAAGTTTCAAAACACGTTTACCTGAGTGAAAATAAAATTGTGACATTGGAAGAACTACAGGATACAGTTATGCTTAGAGGAAAGTTTGTAACTTCAGTTTCATAGCTTTTAAAATGCTAAAAAAAAAAAAAAAAAAAAAAAAAAAAAAAAAAAAAAAAAAAAAAAAAAAAAAAAAAAAAAAAAAAAAAAAAAAAAAAAAAAAAAAAAAAAAAAAAAAAAAAAAAAAAAAAAAAAAAAAAAAAAAAAAAAAAAAA
>RJWM01005935.1:0-42663 GCA_004363535.1 Dasyprocta punctata | reverse complement strand
AAAAAGACCATAAATTAAACTCAAAGAGAGTAGAAGGAATTACTGAACACACAGCCAAAATAAATGCAATGGAAAAGTGAGTCAAATTGAGAAAAACAAAGTCAAAAGTCAGATCATAGAAACCTAATAAAATTGAAAAATCTTGGCAAGACTAAGGAAAAGAGAGTCAACATAAATTTCCAACTGTTTTTTCTCAGTAGGAGACTGTTGCTATCCACCTCACTATACTCTACACAGCACAAACAAAACAGAAGGAAAGTTTGAATACCATGTGAATAAATTTAATGAAACTGATTATACAAAACGGGAACTATAAAGATATGAATAATTCTACAGCCACTTAAAAAATTATATACATCATTAAACACCTTCCCTCAAAGAAACAAACCCAGGTGACTTCAGTGTTGAAGACTTTCAAGTATTTAAGAAAGAAACCAATTTTATACAAACTCTTCAAAGCAGTAGAGGACCGGGAAACACCCCCCCTCTGTTTATGACCTGTTTAACCTTGACACTGAAACCTGATAAGGACATCATAAGGGATAAAAATCAGAGCCCAGTGAATCCCATGAACATAAATGACAAAATCCATGGTAGAATAATGATGAGTCTGAACCAGAACTCCACAGACAAGTAACACTCTGGTTCAGTGCTCCAGGAATTCGAGGTGGGTTAACAATTGAGACTCAGTCAGTGGAATTCACACCAGCAAAATAAAAGGCATGGGTGTTTTGCAGATGGGAAGGGGACCAAGGCAGGAGGGAGGGGAGGGGGACGGGGTAAGGGAGGCAGATTGGGAAGGAATCGAGGAAAGAACGCACATGGGCCAGCTCCACGAGAAACTCACCGTTACACACTGCGCACATGGACTAATAAAAATAAAACTTCAAAAAAATGAGAAATAAGGGAGAAAAACACAGGATCAGGGGAACAGATGCAGAAAAAGTATCTGATAAAATTCAATACCCATTCAAGAAAACTTTCTCAGCAAACCAGGAATAGAAGGGAATTTTCTTATCTACAAAAGTCTGCAGCAAACGTCACTGAACGCTTTCTCCCATTCAGCTGGGGACCCGGCGAGGACGCCCACTGCTACCATAGCTCCCTCCCAGCCAAGGAAAAGCACGGGAAGAAAAACACAAAGACCATCCTGCGATGTGCAAAACTCTTGTTATTCTTACGTGAGCTGATTTGATATAGAACAGTATTTAAAAATGCAAGCTCATAATAAGTAAATTTAGCAAAGTGTCAGGATACAAAGTTACTACCTAAAAAAAAAATCACATTTTTGTGTGGCTACTAATAATTAGAAAAAAATTAAAGTAATAGTATTTACATTAGCAACGAAAATGATTTACCTAGAAATAAATCTAAAGAAAGATGTACAGAACTTCAGACTGAAATCAAAAAAAAAAAATACTGCTAGGAAAAATTACAGATAATCTAAACACATAGAAGTCCAATCCTAAATATATAAACTAGAAATATAATGTTAATGTGTCAGTTTGTCCCAAATTTTTTATAGATTCAGTGGAATACCAGTGTAAAATCCTAGCAGTTATTTTTTAAGACAGTCTTCTTCATCTTGTTCTTCGTTTCTGTTTTATTAGTACACACTTGCAGTAGCTAATGAGTACAGTGAGTGTACGGAGCAGGTCCACGGACATAGCGCCTCTTTTCAATCCCTTCCCTGCCATCCTACCCGAGTCCCTCCAATTCTTGGTTCCCTTCCCATTTGGCTCTACAGCCTATACAGAAATGTTTAGAATGTAGATAATTCAAAATAATCCTGAAGAAGAAAAGAAGGACGAGAAGTCTTACACCAGCAGACATCACAACTCATTATAAAAGTGCAGAAATAAAGATGATAGTATTAGTCCAAAAATAGACAATAAGACCAATAGTTCAGAATAAAAATCCAGAAACATATTCCAATATCTATGACCTGTCAATAAGTGATAAAGATGCTACTGAAAGTTAGTGGGTATCGGTGACGTTTCAGTACCATCGGAAATGAATGCGAGAAGAAAAGAACCTTGACATTTCCTTCACACCACATGCAAAAATTCCAGAGAGAGTGGGGAAATAAAGGTGAAAGGTAAAATCACAAAGCTTCTTGATGATAATATAAAAAATCCTCAGGACCTTGAGGTAGGCAATGATTTCTGAAGGTACAAAAAGCACCAACTATGAGAGAAGAACATTGATAAACTGGACTTTATGAGAATTAATAAGCACTGCTCATCAAAGTTATCATGAACAGAACGAGAAGGCAAGCCATGAACTAAGAGAAGTATTTGCAATGCCTTTACCTGGCAAATATCTCTTATTTATGACATAAGATCAACTTTTACTAATTACTAAGTAGAAAAATAACATAATTAAAAACACATACACACAGACAAAAGACACGAATGGGTACTTTACAATGTTCAACAAACATGGTAAAATCCTACACTCGTAAGTTGTCAGAGAAATACAAATTAGAACCACAGTGATACACACCGTGTACCCGTGAACGGGTTAATGGTGGAAGGAATGCCTATACCAAATACAGGCAAGGAGGTAAGGCAGTTGAAACTTATAAATTGCTGATAGAGTCCCTATTGGTGCAGATACTTTAGAAAACTGTTTGGCACAGACCACTACAGCTAAGTATACATATATTCCATGATCCAGCAATTTTATTCCAGGGAAAATATTAACAGACTTGTGTACTTATGACCACGAAAAGAAGTACAAGTGTGTTCAGAGCATCAGTCCTTCTCAAATCCCTCAACAAACACCAGAGATGGGCACACTTCCAAGCTCATTCTGCAAAGTTAGCCTTCCACAGCACCAAAGCCAAAGACCACAGAGAAAGAAAACCACAGACCAATATTTCCTGTGACTACTGACACAGACATCCTCACAAAACACTGGTAGACAGAATTCAACAGCATATGAAAGGGGTTGTAGGCTAGGCATGGTGGTGCATGCTTGTGATTCCAGCACTCAGAAGGCTGAGGCAGGAGGACTGCTGTGAGTTCGAGGCCAGCCTGGGCTACATAGTGAGTTCAAGGCCAGCAACTACATAGCGAGACTGTCTCTAACAAAAGGGAGTGGAGTGCAGGGTTGTACACTATGTGAAGCAGAACATATTCCTTAAATGCAAAGATGGTCCAACATAGCAGAAGCAAAACAAAAACAAAAACAAAAACATGATCATATCACCATGGCATAGAAAAAACACAGTTACGTTCAAGTTCTTTTCATGATTTAAAAAAAAAAAAACACTTGACAAACTAGGGATAGAAGGAAACTACTTCAACTTCAACATAATCAAGACTCTGTGTGAAAAACCCACATCTAACGTCACTCTCAGGGGAGAACACTGAGCCCTTTTCATGTAAGATTCAGAACCACACACGCTCACCTGCCTTTACTGTTTCTTTCTAACACAGTTCTAGCTAGAGCAATTAGACAAGAAAAAGAAATAAAAGGATTCTAAATTGGTAAGAAAAAAGTAAAATTATTTCTGTTCACAGATGACATGGACTCCATATGCAGAAAACACCCAGGGTTCCAGTGTATCCACACGTGCACACACAGAGGCACACAGACACACACACGCGCGCACACTGTGTTAGAATTAACACACAGATCTGGAAAGCTGCAGGATGCAAAATCGGCCCTCAAAAATCCGCTGCATTTTGGTAAACACACAATCAACAATCTGCACGGGAAATTAAGATAACAATTCTGTTTATAATCAGGAAGAATAAAATACTTTGGAATCAGCTTAACCCAGAGTTGTATGCAGGAAAACTATACAATGTTGAAAAACAAGTAACGACACTAACAAATAAAAAAAATCCCACGTCCATGGAATAAACAACTTAACATTAAGATGTCAAAACTGCCCAACGTGACCTACAGAGTCAGTGCAAAACCTCAAGGATGCCGGGAACTGGGACACAATCCTGTAATCCCAGCTACTCTGCAGGCTGAGGCAGGAGGATCACAAATTTGAGGCCATCTGGAGCAACTTAGTGAGACTCTATCTCAAAATAATGAATAAACAAAATGAAATAAACTGGCCTGGAGGTGTAGCCCCGTGGAAGAGCACTGGCTTAGCATCAGTGAGGCCCTGGGTTCTATCTCCATGACTGCAAGAAGCGAACAAAACCCCAGAGGCGTTTCGGGAGAAATAGAAAAGCCCATTTTAAAATTCATGTGGCTCTCAAGGAACTGTAAGTAGCCAAAATAATCTTGAACAAAAATACCAACATTAGCGATCTCACATTTTTTATTTCAAAACTTGCCTCCAAACTACAGTGGTTTGGGGATAGAGGCAGAGAGATGTGCTGACCAACGAAACAGAACAGAAAACACAGGCAAAATCCTACAGATATGTTCAAGTGAATTTTTCATAGTGCTGGGATTGAGCCCGGGGCCTTGGGCATGCTGGACAAATGCCACAGCACTGACTGACATCTCCAGACCTTTAGACTGTTTTGTTTTGAAGCAGGGTCATGCTAAGTCACCATGGTTGGCCTCAAACTTGTAATCATCCTGCCTCCGGCCCCTGCGTAGTTCAATCATGGGGGTGTGCCACCATGTTCTGTGGGCCAATGATTTTTGACAAGGCACCAGGACCGTTTGGTGGAGAAAAGCCAGACTTTTCAACCACTGTGAAAACTGGATATCTGCATGTAGAGAAGGAAAGGTGGACCCTTACTCAACCCTGTAAACACATATTAACCCAAAGTGGTTCAGAGAGCTAAATGTGAGACCTAACATATAAAACTCTTAGAAGAGAACATAGGGCAAAAGCTTTACACACATAGATTTGACAGTGATTTCTTGAATACAGCACCAAAAGTACTGGCAGCAAATGAAAACAAGAGGGAGGGGGAGATTTTTGAAAGTAAAGTGCATAAATCTTATGTGATTGGTTTTGTGTACAACTACTATCTCCCAGTAAAAAGCTTTTGTGCATTAAAGGATACAATCAACGGAGTGAAAAGACACTCTATACAATCAGAGAAAATGTTGCAGATCGTACATCCAAGAAGGGGCTAATATTTGGATGGTATAGAGAAATCCTACAACTTAAAAACACAAAAATAACCTGGTAAAAATTGGGCAAAGGACAATTCTCCCAAGAAGATACAGAAATGGCCAAGAAGCACAGGACAAGATGCTGAATGTACTTACTAATCACTTGGGAAATACAAATCAAAGCCACAACGAACAAGCAAACTTAAATACCCCATGGATTCTCTTACATGATAGGAAACAGGGAGATGGATCTTTTGTGAATGAAAAGGAGACCAAGAGATGGAGGGGTCAGGGAGGGGGAGGGGACCTGAAAAGGAGGAAAATGTGTACATGGCCCAAACACCTACAGTGAATGAGCTCACCATGTGCCCCCACAAATACGCACTAATAAAAATAAGAATTAAGAAAACCCACAATGTGACACCATAGCACACTTATTAGGGTGGTTGCTACAAAACAAAAACAACAACAAAAGTCACAATCAGAAGTGGTGGCCAGGATAGGGAGAAATTGGAACTTCTGGGCATTTCAGGTGGGAATATAAAACTGCGCGGGAAACAGGTCTGTGATTTCTCAAAAACAAAACATAAAATTGTCATAGGTTCTAGTAACTCCGGTTCTGGGTGTGTGCCCAAACCCATGTCCACGCAGCATCGTTCACAATGACCAAAAGCTGGCAATGACTCAAACGACCATCCATAGAAGGATGAATAAAGCAAGTGTGGTATATCCAGGTCACAAAATACAGTCAACCTTAAAAAGGGAAGGGAACCTGGGTCTTTTCCTGGACTGTGTTTATACAAGGTGGATACGAGACATTAAAAAATTCACTGAACTATTCATGTAGGAGTCGCGCAGTTTATGTTGAATTTCTCTCAAGGGTAGAGAAGTCAGCAGAGCAGTGGTGATGAAGGCCTGTCTCCGCATCCAGTGTGTCAAACAGATGTCCTTGGGGTGTAGATGGGCGGTTCCGGCAAAGACTGAGGAAACTGAGCTACGACTACGCATCTCACTGACCAAAGGACAAAGAAACCTCTGACCCTGCTGGAAATGACACTGACAATATGCTGGTCCTTCCCGACCCCCGTTTTTGGTGCATCCGGTCGTCAATTCCAGTTCCTAGGTCTACGTGTGGTAGGAAAGCTTTACTTTCCAATAGCAAGGACACTGGTGACGGGAAAACAACGGTAACACAGCGACTTAACCCACATTGGGGTGGACGCAGAGGACGACTGTCGCCCCTCCTGAATCTGCCCAGTGGGAGCATTGCTAGGACCGGTCTTTGGGGACACCGGCTGGCAAGTCCACCGCGGAAGACAGACCTGTGAACAGCGAGTCGTCACCACGGCCCTGACTTCCAGGGCCACCCAGCCGGCCTCTGCTTCCTGTCACAGAACCCTGCGGGAGGGCACGGGGCACTCCCAAATAGCCAGAGGGTCTCTGGTTCCGGTAGCCCGGCCCAGCCCAGGGTCAGTGCTCTCCACTGTCCGCCAGCAGGACAGTGACCACGTTAGGGGGTCGAGGAGGAAGGAGTTTCAAGCACTTACTTTCATCATTAGAAACATTCCCCAGAGACGTGTGACTGGAATAACGTTTGTTTTCACTTTCATTGAGACATCTTTCAATCCAGCTCTCTAAAAAACACAAGAGACAACAGAAGAGAGGTCACGGGCGTGCTGTGTTCGTAAGGAGACAAGAACATCACAAATGCACTCGGTCTGCAGGCTCTTAGCTCCCCAGGACACCGGCCCAGGGCGTGACCTGCGGTTCCGGGAAACCCCACGTGCACCATGGCACAGATCGGCGGGCAGCACGGAGGTCCCCCGGCATCAGGAGGCCCCCTTGGGTATTCCTTGGTCCAATTCTACGACGTCTGGAGAATTCAGAGTCCCTTACTACCAACTGAGGATTATCTTCCTTTGCAAAGAAGATATATTCCTGAGAAGTTGTTCATGAAACAAAATGTGGTCAACTAAATCTTTGGCAGTAGTCTGCAAACTCGTATATTAGCAGAATCTTTTCTTCAAACAAAAATAAAAGGAAAGCAAACAAAACCCCGGAGAAGCTGGCTGCAGTGGAGGGCAGGGAAACTGGCACCATCTCCCCTCACCAGCGACCGCAGCGGGAGAGAGCAACAGCGCGACAGCAGCTACGTAGCACTTTTAAAGGGCAAAGGCCACAGCTTTCTGTCCGATTTCAAAGGCTGCTGCTGCCATAACGCTTATTTCATTTTCTAGACCACACACCATTCATTCATTCATTCGTTCATTCGTTCATTCAACAACATCGGCTGAGAATAGCCAGCTGCTTGCTTTGGGAACACCTATGCATGCCTCGTCCATGTGACAGATTAGGGAACAGTCCGAGCGCAGGGCTCCACTTCTTCCATAAGAAACACGAGGTGAATGCAGAAAACTACACCCATCAGAATGGCACCCCACGGGAACACGCAAAAGGCACACCCCTCAAACAGCCACCTCCTCTGGGGCATCACAAGTCACTCCTGCTCAGATACCCCGCCCTCCGCAGCTTCCCAGTGACACAGGAGCTGCAGCTTTGCTGAGACCCACTCCCCAGAGGAGCTGCCGTCACTAGTGGATGAGTGCATCTCTTCGTTATTCAATGTGTGCAAAACTGTGCTGTCACTTTGATTAGGCCCCTACCTTTAGGTGTCCTGGACCATGCTTCTGAGCACTGTACCTTCAACTTGTTTTTACAGCAAACATCTTGGTTTTTATCGCACAATTTTGCAGAAAGTAGCGCTTCTCAGGGAAGCTGGTGTGGCGCGATGGCGAGATTAGGTAGACGACGGCTGTTCGCTTTCGAACAGGACTGCCTCCCACTGCCTTCTGGGTAACAGGGGAGCTGGCACTGATTATTTTAGCATATGTTCCCTCCTCAAGTCCTCACAACTCTTGAAAGTAAGGATTTTAATCTCTGTTTTTCCTAGAAAGCAACTGGCTCTCAGAGGGATCAAATAATGTGACTCCTCATAATTCAAAGAGCTGGCAAAAAGATCACTAGTTAGCACGGAGGTCACGAACTGCAAAAGAAGCCAGGCTGAAGGGCTTGCTACACAGTGAGGGAAAGCAGATGCCACAGCGCAGAAAGTGTTACGATTTTTTGCTTTGTTTAATATTTTCTGTCCCAGCAAATGTTCTTTTAAAAGCTGCTTCCAACATGGTAAGTCGGGAGGAAGATCGCCAAAGGGTGGAACAGGAGCCAGCTTGTTAGGAAGATATGGAAATCTGGTATTTCTGAGAAAATATTGAGTTGCAGAGAAGTTGCAAATATTAAAACGCTCCCCTCCCAGACGTCAAGCGCGGGGCGCGGAATGTTTCCAAGCTGGGCTGCGGGAGGTGGGTGCTGCCATCCTGCTGCCTCCCAAGTGCATCTGATTGCGAATCTCTAGTCCTCCCAGGAGCCTCCAGAAGGTCTTCACTCAGATATTCTCACCCCTCCAGCCTGCCACGTTTCCCTGGCAACGGCTGAGGCTGACTTTGGGCGGCATCTGCGGAGGTCTGTGGCCCTGCTCCCCCAAACAACACCGCAGAAGCAGCGCGCAGCCCTTGGGACGGTCCCCGGCCTTCCCACACCGGGGCACACACCTAGCTGCTCTTACGGGCATGGGGCACGTGTACACACACACACACACCACTCCCGGCACCAGAGTCAGGCCTGACGACATCAGAGGCCCCGAGGGCTGTGCTGCAGTGGACTGGGGGTGCACTCCAAAGATCTCAGGGTGGGGGAGCTGGCCCTCCACCCTGCCTGTGCGGTGCCCGCCCGCCAAGGTTCACGTCCACAGGAAGCTCCCTGGGGCGGGGCTTCTCCAGTGCATCCCAGTCCCGGTGCTGGAGGGAGGAGGGGCCAGGGTACCAGACCAGGGAAGACAGTGCCACGAGGAAGAACGAGAGAACCATGGGCCCAGCAGCCTCTCTGCCACCGCCCTCTCTGCCCCCGCTGCCCCCAGGCAGGCGCCTCTGTGCCAGGCCTCTGCTGTAGCCTTGTGGCCCCTCACACCGCTGCAGGGCCAGCCCCACACGTGTCGTTCCCAGTGGCACAGGGCAGGCAGGGTGAGACAACTGTCACATCTCTGTCTTCCGGTTACGGGACCCACTCGTTCAGCTCGTTCCTGGGAGACCTGGCTTCCACTTCCTTGCCGCTAGTTCACCCGTTCTGGGTCTCTTGATTTGCCCCCAGGGGGCATCTGCCCCTGACAGCCTGAGGGGGCGGGTGCTGGCCTGGGCGGCTAGAGTCGTCGTGCTGCCCAGGGCCTGTGTTCCACGCTGTGTGTGGGTCACGCTGGCGCGTCCTGCAGGCCAGATCTGTGGCCATCGAGGCCTTTGCCTCCTCCCCTCGTGGGGTCCTCTGCGGGGCTCCGCAGCTCGCACCCCATACGTCAGGGCTGCTCTGTGCCACACACCAGGAGGCCTCGGCGGGGTCAGCTGAGGGACACTTCCTGCGCTTTCAAACGATCTTCAGCAATCGCTCTGCCAGAGCAACATTCACTGTACGAAGTCCTGTGTTCTGCCTTACTTATTTGTAGATTGTATGATTTAGTAATAGAAAAGCCCACCATCTATCGAGCCCTTATGATGGGCCATGCATACATTATGTATAATAGAGATCCTGTTATAATCCTATGAGGTACAGGCTACTAATAGGCACTGTTTTTTTTTTTTTTTTTTTTTTTTAAGCCTGGGTCTCGCTATATGGTTCAGGTTGGTCTTGAACTCACTATGTAGCTCAGACTGGCCTTGAACTCACAGTGATCCTCCTGCCTCAGCCTCCCAAATGCTGGGACTACAGGTGCACATTTTAGAGATAAGAAAACTAAAGCTCAGAAGATGAGGTCCAAAGTTACCCAGCTAGTAGGCCACAGGACCAGCACCCAGGCTGACATCACAGCCACAGTGCTCACTGCAAGTGTGAACTGAATCCCCCCTTCTTTTGCATGCCGTGCCGTGTGGTCCCCAGAACACAGGATGGTTCTGGCCTGCCATGGGTAAGCACGTCTGCTGCACCTCTCCCGTACTGAAATGTGGCTGGATTCCTTCTTCACCAGCGTTGGAAACCAGTGTCTCACCAAGCGACCCACCGGACTCTCTCTGAATTCCCCATCACTCTGACAGGTAAACAGCTGTGGCGAGCCTATGGCACGCATGCCACGGCAGGCTGTTGGCATCACTGAAAGCTGTGAAAGGCTCGTCATTGCTGGGATAAAGGTCTCCTGAGGTCTTGGCACCTCAGTGAAGCACACGACGTTGAGGAACACACACAGTATGTCAGCAGACCCGCCCACAGGGCAGCATGTCTTCCCACGCCAGATACGAAGCATGCAACACATCGACAGTGATTTTCCAAATTCAGAAAAAGCAAAGTTCAACAAACATCTATGTGGTGCCTTCTAGACACAAGAAGCTGCTAAGGAGAAGCAGTGGGTGACCAAGACCTGAGTCAGCCTGGTTTCTCCCTCTGGTCACCACCTGGAAACAAACAGGCTGCTTCCGGAGCCCAGGAGGTCACAGCCCGTGTAGAAGACCAAGCTGACAACTCTCCTCGAATGCAGAGCTGTTACCTCTTCATCAATTAAACCAGGCCCTGTCTCATGTACTGATGCGCACAGAGCTGGCTGTGCTACTTCCTTCTCCCTTCCCTTGGCTCCAAGCAAGGCAGCAAGGTTGGCTGAGGTACTGCGACGCAATCTTTGAGACCAACAGACAGTTTCCTGCGTCCTCACAACATGGTCCTCATAAACAGCTGAACGCAGCAGGATGGCAGAGCCGCACAGCTCCAGGACCGTCAGCTGGGTTCGAGCCTCAGGGTGAGAGGCTAGGACTCCCCAGGGCACAGAAGTTGACACATCAGAAACTGAAGCAGCGGCCTCCTGAATTCATTCCTATGCTATCCCTATCGAGTTATGCAGTCTGGTCTTTCTGCATATCTTTCTCCCTGCATAGTGCAGAGGTGCTTGCTCTCCACCTGGCCTGCTCAGCTCACCTTGCTCACGTGATTCCTACCATCCTCGCTGTCACTCATCCTCGAGCCACTCCCTTCTTCACGGATGATAAATTCTGGGAGAGGCCTTGGATCAGGGCCTTGGTCTGTATATCCTCACTTGGGACAGACTTAGATCCCCTTGGTCGCCTATAACCTTAAATATGTCTGGTGTCTTTCCTCTCACCGTGGGTTGCATGGCAGGTGGTAGATTGGAATGAACTCTCTGGAATTCCAACAACATTTCTATGGGATTACAAATGTAACTTTCTGGATTGGGAGCTGAACTGGAAAAGGGATTACAACATTTGGATTACAGATGCAGTATTTGGGTTATAACAGGCCTGTCACCTCTGCCGGCCGGGTGCAGGGACTGGCACTGTGTCTGGCCCCAGGAGGTGCCCCATGGACATGTACTGCTGAACGCACGTTTATCTAAAAGCCCTAGGTTCCCACTGTGTCAGGTACTAGGCACCTCCCCTACAGGCTTCCAGTGAACGCTCAGGACGACACTGCATGGTGCTTTTTACTACTGCTTCTGGGAGCCCTGGGGGGAACTCGGGCTTGAGGCGAGGGCTCCAAAGCCGAGCAGTCTGTGAGCACCCCATGCTGTGGCGCTGTGTTCTGGGAACAGGAGCGGGGCGCTCCGCCCATGCCTAGATTACTTCTCATTCCCAGCTGCCTCGTTCTAGAGCCTCCAAAACCGCCTGACCTTTTTGTAAGAACCAAACTCACACTAGACACCCGGAAGGATTTACAGACAGCTGTGAGCGGGGGCTCCTGGGGCTGCAGGTGGTGGGGAGGGGGTGCAGATAAGGCCGAGCTTTTCACCAGGAGTTCAACCCGCCGCCCTCAGAGCCAGAGTCTATGCCTCTTCGCTTTGGACAGGAGACTCAGAAGCCCCCATCCGAAATGATTTTCAGTTTCCTACACTGTAAGGAAGTCAAGCGGGACCATGTATGTTACTGGGTTTTCTAGAGAGCTTTGTTTCCTTTGTGGCAGCAAAGAGTGACCAGGAAGCGGCCACACCCAGGACACGCAGGTCCAAGAGCGCCTGAGGCTCAGAGCCGTGCTCTGGACCTGCGAGCAGAGCCGATTATGATCGTTATCTAAGTCTCTGAAGTTTACAGGCACAATCCCAGGGCTGTCTCAGACCACCCTTCATCTAGCCATTCATTCTGCCAATAAGGATCAAGTGCCTTCGAGGTCAACCTCCTGCAGAAGAGACGCACAGAAGCCACTCAACAGGAAGCCAACACGGTACCGCAGGTGATCTCTGGGGGACCGGGGTCTCAAGGCCTAAACATATCGTGCTTATTCTTCTAGCGTACATTTTCCCTGCCCTTAAAATGTAAGTTGACAGCCTCATCTGCGTCGTTGCATGCCTAGCCATGACCCTTGTCATCACTGGCGGAACCACACCACCAAGAGCCTGGAACAGTGCTGGGCGCGTAGCTGGAGGCGATGGCTGTGATGAAGAAAAGCCAAGTAGGGTGAAGCACAGAAGAGCAGGCCGCTCCTCCTCCAGCAAGGCCTCTGGGAAGGCACAGAATCTGACAGAGGTTCAGCCCATGAGAGAACAAGGTCTCCCAGGACCCGCAGAGGCTGGACGGTGCCCTTCAGGGAGTCCTGCTTGACCTGGGTGAGGAGGCCCGGGTGGGCGGTGACACAGGGTGACCCACGGGGACAGATAGGACAAGGGGAAAGAAGAGACAGGGCAGGCTTGGGAGGAGTGAGGTTTGGAGTTGGAACAACTGGGTTCAGACCCCAGCCCAGCCGCTGACTAGCTCATACCACGGAGCTGGCTCCCGAACCCTCCCAGCTCCCCGCTGCCCTCTCCAGAGAGGGACCGAGGGAAGCAAGTAGAGCTCTCAGCATGCCGGGCATGGGGCACGGGGAAGGAGGGAGGCACCCTCTCCATGGACCGGAAGTTACCGCGCGGGACTGAACCGGAGTGCGAGACAGAGACAGTGTCATGGTGGTGTGGTGGTAGCGGGCACCGAGTGTCCTCCTGTGCCCACGCCGTCTCTGCTCCTCAGAGCAACAGCAACAGAGACTTTATTAACTCTGCCAGGGGGAAGGGGAGCTGCGAGGCCTGGGGAAGCCAGGTCTGCCTCCAAACCCGGCCTGCCCTCCCTCCCGGAGCACGCGGCCTCCCGAGCCAGCCAGGAAGCAGAACAGCAGGAATTATTAGTGCTATTGGTATTTAAAAGAGAATAAAACCTAACGAAATAAAAACAGAATAAAGCCAACCAAAACAAAACAGTGAAAGTGATACAGGACTTCAAAACGGGATAATGGGAAATCAACAACGGCTACTATAATGCCTCCACTAGCAGGAATTATAATAGGGTGCTGTAGCCGCAGTGGGGAGGGCTTCTAGGGATCAGGCCACACTTCAGGTGGTCCCTAAAGGAGTCACCAACCCAGCCAGGCATGGTGGCGCACGCCTTTAATCCCAGCACTCGGGAGGCTGAGGTAGGAGGACCATTGTGAGTTCGAGGCCGGCTCGGGCTACAACGCAAGCACAAGGCCAGCCTCAGCTGCATAGTGCGACCCTGCCTCAAAAAACCAGGGCCAGGAGTTTGGCTCAGTGACTTAAGTACCTGTCTGATAGGCGCGAGGTTGTGAGTTCAATCCCTGGTGCCGCCAAAAAAAAAAAAAAAAAAAAGGAGTCACCAACCACTAAACCAAGGAGGAAGTGGGCATGGTGGGCAACTGGGTCACAGTAATGGGCCCAGTGGGCTCTGGAAAAGTAAAGTGATCACCAACCCGTGACCCAAGGTGTGGTGGGGGTCAGGCGGGGCACAGGCGGGGCACAGGCGGGGTGTCCCCGAGGAGCAGCGGACGGCTGGAAGGGAAGGGGAGGTGAAGTCGTGGGGCTCTGCCCGGAGGCTCCGGAGGGTGCTGGGTGGTCACGCAGCTCCCCAGGCAGGGTGGCGTCACCAAAGTTTTAACAGAAGGCGGATCTCACGCCCGGGGCCAGTAGCCCTTCAGGGCACTGTGCTCGGACTATTTTAGGAACTGGCAGCTTTAGCAACACGACTTAAGGTGTTGACACGAGACACTGACAGCGGCCGAGGGCGGCCTGGTCCCTTCCCCGGGCCCTGGTCGTTACCGGTGGAACCGCACTGCCACGGCCTGCTCCCGTCACCTCCGGCCCGAGGATGAGCTCGCCTCCCGCTCATCCTCCCTGGCCGCTTTCTCGGTTCCTGGGCTCCGCTGGTGGCAACACAGGGCGTGCGATGGCAGCTGTGGCTTCTCCAAGGTGACCCAAGGGGAGGGGGCGGGTTGCCACGGCAACACCGTAGGCCCTGCCCCAAGGGCCGCTGGGTTCCAGGAAGGGCCCCTTGCTGCCCGCTGGGATTCCTCCCGTGCTCCCCAAACAGTGACTTAGTGCCCACTGCTTGCCTGGCTCGGAGGACCCACTGATAAGCCGTCCAGGGGGGTCACGGGCAGCTTCTCATCAGCGTGGGGACAGGGACCTCTTGACGGTAAGAGATGACTTTGGGAAGCAGCAGGTGGCTGAGGGTGAGACAGAGTCAGGCTCTGCTTTAGGGTGTGGGGATATGGAGGTCTCACTCAGAGGCCTGAGGCAGGGTGGGCTTGGAGAGGGGAGGACCAGGGGACAGCGTGGTGGGGGGCAGGGAGCAGGGGACAGCCGGGAACAGGTTAGCGAACAGGGACCTGTCGGCCATCATAAGAACGTCCTGTTTGTTCCCAGTGCCCCAAGAAGCCACTGGAGGGCTCTGAACAGGTGACCCGACCGCGACCGCTCAGAAAGAGGTGCCGCCAGGGGACCTGCATCCTCTCACCCACTGCCCAACAGACAGACTGTTATGGATTAAAAACCGGTGGTCAACTTAGCACCAACTGAATTATTTCAGTTGGTGTTGAGTAGAGATGGCCCACCTGAGGAAAGTTGCCAGCATAAATAGGGACATGGAGAAGAAGAGCGAGGCATTGTGGGTTCTTTCAAGAGTTGCTGTTTCGAGCCAATGGTTCTCCTGGAGGTGCTTGTCATGCTGGCTTCCCCAATATGGATTCGGCCATTATCGTTGGAGGAGCTCGGGACCCCATCAATGAGAGTGGCCGTGGTTCACGTTGCGGGAGCTCTGCTCCTCACATTGTGCATCGCTTCCTGGCTCCAGAGGTGAGGCTGTGTGCTGGAGAAGCTGGTCACGCTGGGCTTCCTGACCTGTGCTCAACTGTTCTCATCGTCGGAGGAGCGCGGGACCTCGTTGCTGCTGAGGACGGCTGTGGTGCTCTTCAAGGCAGCCCCGCTTCTTCTTTTGAACGTGACTTCTCGGTTCCCATGTAGAAGTGTAGAACCCTCAACCCACTGCACAGCTCCTTCACCCCGCTGGCATAGACTTTCTAGTTCCACCGCTGACCTTTGGCCTTCCCAGCACAGAGCCGTAAATAGACTGGCGTGAGCCCTTATCGCGGGCTCTTAGATTCCAGTTGGATTTGTGGGAGGCATTGTCATGCGTTTTGGGTCTCTAGCTGGACTCTCGCAAGACACTGCTGTGGGATCCAGGCCCTCGGCTAAATATCCTGGGTCTCAGTGTTGTGGACAGATTTTCCTGCACTTTCTTGTGTATAACTCTGGGTGATTATTATAAACAATATTAAAAATCCTGTGTCCTTTATGCAGTTGTTCCCCCGTAACCCCTGACTACAGCACAGACACAGTGTCTGTCTTCGGGAGAGCCCAGCTTCCCTTCCCATGCTGGCTGGACACGCACGAGCTGAGAACAGCCTGCCTGGGCTCTGGGTGCCCTGCACAGGTGCACACACAGACCCCGCACTCAGTGCCAGGCCTGGGCGTCCGGGCTGTGCTGGGCAGGCAGCCTTTGCAGGGGGCGTGGCCTAACCAGAGCTACGCTGTAGCTGCCCCATCCCAAGCTGCCTGGTGCAACCCCCAGGAGGGGCCTTGGAGAGTCAGAGGCCGTGGACCGAGGCGACGGAACGCTCATCACCCAGACCTGCGCACCTGGGATCTTGAAAAGCAGCCTTACTCACCACCCTCCAGGACCCCATGGGACACTAGGATTGTCCCCAGCAAACTGCAACGTTGCGGTCCCCCAGGGTTGAAGGCCACTTCATAGTCCAGCGAGGGCTTAGAGGCCTGGGCTGGGCCAGGGGTGAGAGAGAGAAAGCATCGAGGAAGTTGTGGGTGAGAAAATCAGGTGGCCCCGGGAACTGCGATCCCCCTCCCCTGTGTCCCCGAGTCCCCTCCTCATTCTCCGGGGTCTCCGGCACAGCCCGACACAGGTGAATCTGAAGGGGTCACAGAAATATCCTCCTGGGACGTGGCCCCCGAGGCCTCCTAGACACCGTCACCGCAGCTGCAGCTGCTGAGCTGCCCAGCCGGGAGTCCCCCGCTGGCCCCTGACCATCCACCACGGGACAGCGGCCATCACCGGGAGGCCTGGGAGGCTGGGAGCACCAGGCAGCGAGCGGGCACTCACCGAACTCCGACGTAAGCAAAGCAGAAGGGTCAGCACTCGCTGTGCACCCTCGGGCACTTCCTGCTGGACGACGAGGAACTCAAACCTAAGGTGCTCAGTGCCACCTCCTGTCGAGGAGGGAGTCCCCGTGGAAGTAGACGCCCGAGGCCCCCATGCAGGCTGTGGACCTGTCACTCCCCCACCTCCCACCACCTGAAGTCGATGCGTTTTATTTCTGTTAGTAGAATGTTATTAAAATACGCAAAGTCTGAATTGCTGGAGCCAAGACCACTCTCAGCCCAGCCTCTCTTCACAGTGACATCGTGGCCCTTTCCCATCCTGGGGACGGTTGACTTTTGCTGACCCTTCTGGATCCTCCCCACCCCTCTGCTAAGGGCTGTGGATTCGCCCTAAAGACTCGGGAGAGGCCCCAGCCTGCACTTCTGAGATAAACCGCCAAAACTTCCTTCTCTCAGGCCAAATGCTGAGGAGAGAAGCGTGTTTGCCCACACGCCGCCCCCTAACCTGGGGACTCCTTTTCCTCCCCACTCCTCAATTTGTGGGTGCCGTCTACTCCTTCTCAGCGGCCTCCCTCGTGTGCCGATTTCTGTAGCTGCCTGACCACCCCTGGGTGACAGGCACCCGATGTCCCTTACGGCACGGTTCCAGATTTCAATGACGGTTTGTTTAACAAGCAACTCAGAGCCCAGAACCTTTCTCTCTTCTCAGTCATTCCCCAGGAGTCGGAGAAGCAACCAGGTGGCCTCAGGGACAGTGACAGGCGTGGTCTGCGGCCCTCTGGGACTCTCCTACTCGAAAGTGTTGAGAGGTGGGAACCCGAACCTCAGTGACCCTCTGCATAGAATGTGGACAGAATGATCTGCCGGCCTCAGCTCCTGCCAGACCCGGAGCGACCTCGAGACCCGCGGAACCACCATGCCTTCAAGCACTGGTTTATGACAGAGGGGCTTTTCAAACACAGCTTTTCTTTGGACCGACAGCGCCGTAGTGAAGAACAGGAACTGAAAAGCCAAACCGTTAGGTTCAAGTCTCACTCTTGGGTAAGAGATCTGACCTCCCAGAGCCCTAATTTCTGGATCTGGAAAATGGGGGGCAAATGTGGTTTGCATGGGAATGAAGTGAACAGACATAGAAAGTCCTGGGCACCCTAACCTCACACTGTGCTCACCCCAGAGCACCCCTTGGACTCTTCCTGTTATTTTTCCTATTCTACCCTTGGATCTCTTGGTGCTATGCAAAAACCCTGGGCGCGGAAGCCCAAGGACACTAATTCTCCTCCCCTCGCGGTGGGCTAAGCAAGCTCGGCAACCCTGGGCAAACTACTTAACCCCAGGGCTTCCATCTCCTTCTCATAAAACAATAAATCCACCCATGAGATTACTACGAGGATTAGGAGGAATAACACAAGCTTCTTAAGCGCCGACTGCAACACACTCACCTGCTATTCCCGGTCCCCGGGGCACAGGATAGCAACTCGGCGAGGAGTGGGGAAAGGCCAGGAGGTGGAAGGGAAAGGAATGAATGAACGGAATGTCAGCCGCCTGCCCGGCACCTGGGCGGAGGCCCGGGGTGGCGAGCTCACCCCTCGGTGATTCCTCCAGCATTTGTCCGACGGAGGCTCGGGCAGCCGTCCTGAACCACGCGAGGGGACGCAGCGGCTTGGTGAAGTCGAGGCCGAGCAAACATTGATTAGGCACTGTGTACCAGAAACCCTCATCGATACGGGGCGCCGTGCTTCGTGCGGATGGTGAGGACCCAGGAAATTATCAGGAGAAGCGAGAAGCTTCGAGCAGACACACAAGCCAGGAGGGAAGGCCCTGCTCTTGGCCCTCAAGGGCAAAGGAGGTCAGCCTGGACTTGACGGGAGCCCCAGCCTGCGCTGTGCCCGTGCTGTGATCAGCGTGCTGGTGGCCCGATTTAAACAAACGGCGTCAGCCCCGGACCCCGCGGGCCCCAGGAGCCGGCACGTGACAAATCCCTCCGAGCCTCAGTTTCCCTGCGTGTCAGACGGCCGTGCATGGTGGTGCCAGCTCGCAGTTCACAGGGCAGCAGCCTGAAAGGCAGGACGTGGCAGAACAAATTCCGTCAAGTTGTGTTTTCTTTCCCTCCGCGATCCTCCGTAGGGAGGGGTCCGGGAAGCCAAAGGGAACCACAGGAAGAAGCCAGTGCACCGAACTCTCACGACGCCCCAGTCCTGTGCAGGTCACCTCGCTCCTCACGACCGCCGGGGGGGGGGTTCCTGGAAGAGCCCATCTTCCTGACAAGCAGACTGAGGCTCGTAGAGGTTCCTTCGCCACATCCATACATCCAGGCCACGGCAAAGCCGAGTCTGGACGAGCCTGCAGATCCCAGAGCCCGAACCGGGAACGGCTCTGCCACAATAAACAGCCGCGCTTGCGCACATGCAAGTTGCCACTGTGCTAAAAACCTCAGTTTCTTCATCTGTGAAGTGGGGCTATGACACCACAGGCTCTGTGTGATAACTCAGTGACGTGATACACATTAGTCCTTAGCCCCGTGCCTGCAAAATAGCTTTATTAATCTACTACCTGATATCAAAAAATAATTGTATGAAATTTTTGTTTGAAAATAACTCACGAAGTCATCCTACTCTAAACTACCAGACATTTCACTTACTCCACCTCAGAAATGGCGTCTGTATCTCTGGGTACTGATACACAATCACACGACTTCGGTGTTTTGCACTTCACTTTTAGAACGCTGGGCCTGGTGCAGCACGCCCGTGATTCCAGCACTCTGAGAGGCTGAGGCAGGAGGGTCACAAGTGCAAATCCAGTCTGGGCAGTTTAGAAACTTACCAAGGTCCAATCTCAAAATTTAAAACCATTTTAGAAAGGGCCGGAACATAGCTCAGCAGGAAGGAGGTGGGCTCAAGCCCCAGTAAGAATCCCTTTCGATGTCAGGAAAAATCTCTGAAGCAGGCACAGATCGTGGGGCAGGGTCTCTCAGGTCTGGTGTCGCAGGCCAAGTTTAGGGCAGGCAGCTCTTCAGGTCCAGCATCTCGAGACCCCCAGGCAGAGGGCGCCCCCACCCACGTGCCCAAGGAGCCCCCGGGAAGCAGGGACACCACTCATCCTTCCGGTCACAGCGAAGCTTCTAGGCTGCAAACACAGCCTCGACTGGAAGCAAAAGCCGAGTTTTCCCCCAAAGCCCGGTGTTTCTGAGGTGGTCCCCTGCCCACGGCACAGAAACGCCCAACCCTGCCAGCAAGGGGAAAACAAAATCCATGGGGACCAACGCCTGGATGCTTTAGGAATCTTTCCGGCGCCCAGAGGACTTGGAACCCTCCGGAACCTTCCTCCCTCGCAATGCTCAGCGCTTTCTCACCCAGACTGATTTACTTTCTCTAATGCCAAAGAATGCTTTCTGGGGAAACTATCTGAAAAAAAGAGTAAACAAAATGAAACTGTTCAAAGCAGAAATCTGAGCCCATCTCATGGTCATCGAAGGAGGACATGAAACAAAAGGAGTTGGTTTTCTTTTTGGTGGAGTGGAGAGGTCTACACCGGCCCCCTACGTCTTCTTCTGTCACCCAAGACGAATCATCCTCAGGGGGCGGCACGAAGAACTCGGGGTGAGATGAGCACAGCAGTCAGTCAACTCCACCCAAACAGCCTGCGCGGACGCCAGCGTACTGGTTCCGGAACTTTATAAAATCCAACGACTGCAGAAGAAATGCGGCCTCCTTACGGGCACTTAGATCCAGCACAGGATTATAAATTATAAAAACGTTATGTGGACGAACACTGCCTATTTAGACTAATCATTCAGAAAAGTTAACATGAAACTCAACAGTCACTCGTGATCATTTAAAAATAAGTATGAATTCTGTAACCACAGCATTTAAAGAAACACTCCCTTCTCCCAAACGCTCACGGGACTTGGCATCATTCCCCTGCAGCACCACGATTTTTCACAAAATGCATCTGTGCCTCAAAAATTCGATGCCAGCTGGTAGGGTAATTAGCAGTCGCTAATCACGCTCTGAATTGTTCAAAGACCCCTCTCCAGCCTGGTTCAAAGTCGAAGTCACTCGTGTGGACTGGAGGTGTATTTTTCCTCCCACATGCTGGCTGCCAGGGATCACGAGGGGAAAGTCTCCACCTCTGAAGTAAAACCTGCTCTACTCTGCAATCGTGTTCAAGCTGCACCAAAACAAGGCTGACCTTAGCACCACCGGGTAACGGAAGGCAGCAGACAGAACATGGATGCCAGCTGACCCGGGCCAGGTTCTCCAAACCTTCTGGACCCATCCAATTAAAACAGAACAACCACAGCAATAAAAACCCAGCGCGACCAGCTCACCAAACTTAACACAGACAGCCGGTCTCCAGGTGGTGACCCCTTCAGGCTTCCTTGAGGACCAACCCGCACTGCAGTGGAAACCACACACTCAGTCCGCAGTGTCCCTGTGCTGAGGCGTGGAGACCGCACGACAGAAACCAGCTCATCTACTGGCACAGGTCGATCCAGTCCTAGGTGACTAAATTTGGGCCAAATTCAGCAGAAAGCATCATGGCTGCATTTCATGCTTTCCTGCTTTTCATGATCCCTCCAAAGTTTTAAGAACTCAAAAATTGCAATGTACTCCCCCCCAGATTTAAAGATCCAGTCCAGAAATGGGCATCTGAAATGAACAGGCACTTCTCAGATGAAGAAATGTTAACAACAATAAGTACATGGAAAAAACATTCAGCAACACTGGTCATTTGAGAAATGCAAATCAAAACAACACTAAGATTCCATCTCACCCCAGAAAGAATGCCTAGTATCAAGAAACCCACCAACAGCAAGTGCTGGAGGGGCTGTGGGGAAAAGGAACCCTTCTCCACTGTTGATAGGAGTGCAGACTGGTGCCACCACTCTGGAAATCAGTGTGGAGATTCCTCGAAAAACCAAAAATAGAAGTTCTATTTGAGCCGGGCATGGTGGTGCATGCCTGTAATCCCAGCACTTGAGGGGCTGAGACAGGAGGACTGCTGCAAATTCAGGGCCAGCCGGGGCTACATAGTGAGTTTGAGGCCAGCCTGAATTACAGAGTGAGACCTTGTCTCAAAAACAAACAAACAAACAAACAAACAAACAAAAAAACAGGGCCAGGGATATAGCTCAGCAGACACAGCCCCTGCCTGGTAAGCATGAGGCCCTGAGTTCGATTCCCAGTACAAAACACACACACACACACACACACACACACACACACAAAAAGTAAACAAACAAGGGCTGGGGATTTAGCTCAGCAGCATAAGCGCCTGCCTAACAAGCGCGAGGTCATGAGTTCAACCCCCAATATACCCCCCAAAAAAGTTTGATTTGACCTAGCTATTCCCCCCTAGGAATCTTCCCAAGAGTTAAAAGCATGGTGCCACAGTGATATACACGCCTGTTCATAGCAGCACAACTTATAACAGCTAAATCTTGGAAACAGCCCACTGCCGATCAGTGGATGAATGGACAAAGACGCGGCTTCTGTATAACATGGAGTAGTACTTTGCCATGAAGAAGGATAAACTCGAGTCATTTGCAGGCAGCTATAATTTTAAGTGAGAGAAATCACACACACAAGTTTAAATGCCACATTGTTTCTCTTGCATGAGAAACCCAAAGGCTACCTGGGAGCAAGCTGGAGCACAGGCACGGGGAAGGGGGAGGAAAGGTTCAGATGGGAAGGGGCGGAGGGAGGGAAGGAAGGGAGGCTTTAAAAAAGGGAATGGGGGGGAATGGAAACAAAGCTTTTGTAAATGGGAAGAAAAGAGGGGTCGAGGGAGGGCAACGGGAAGAAAGAAGCGAGACCGCGCACGGGCACAAATTCCCTACGATGCGTGTGATCGCTACTTCTGGGATCACGACTAATAAAAAACGCGACGCAGGGAAAAATTCAACGGTAAAGACAGACAAATGGACATTTTGTCCTCGCATTTTAAAGAAGGGGAAGGAACTAAACTCTTTCTCTGCAGCCTGTTAAACTCTGCTTCAGAGAATGCGTCATTTAGAGCTGAATTTTCCGCTTCCTAAAACCAGGCATCACGACTCGGGCCACGGGGAGGCGGCGGGAAGGGGCTGCAGGGCGGACGCCGGCAGAGCGCAGGGCCGAGGGGCGCGCTCGGGCCGCACCCGTGCACCACAAGTCCTCCGCAGTGCCCAGGGCTCTCGCGCGGGAGCCCAGCTCAAGGCCGCAGGCGCTGCCCACCTCTACCAGGGGCCCGGGAGACCCCAGGGCACGGCGACCGCAAATGCAGTGCCGAGAAGCCAGCCCCGCGGCTTCGAAGGAAGCAACGAGAAGGAAACCCACCTAGAGACGGGGCTCCCTTGACGTTACAGTGGGGCTGGGCCGGGGTGCAGAGCACCGCCTGTCACCCCGGGTTCAGGCCTCAGCCTTGGAAAGGAAGGGAGAGAGAGCAACAGGCAAACACAGCAGGGGCCGTGGCTGCGCATGAAAGAAAATACCCGGAAACACCTACAGGTCATTTTAGGGTTTTTCCCCTCTACTTAGACATCTAAAATTGAGCACAGAAGGGCTAGATAGTTCTTTTCACTGAGCAATTCTAGATATTCACTGAGCAATTTCTAGGTGACCGACACTAAATACTTAATATGACCAATCGCTATGAATTCTATTTTCGTAGCAATTGTAGGAGGCGGGGTCTTCTCACAAAGACGGAAACTGAGGCTTAGAAAAGCTGTGCGTTGTGACGTGGGCCGCCCAGCTAGGAAGTGAGCCGGAGTTCTCCCCGCAAAATCACCCGTCATGCATGTGTCTGAGAAGGGCACTGGGACACAGCGCACCGTGTCACGTTACCTGGTGGCCACAGAGCCGGTCACCTTAGCGCAGGCCGCGTGTGACCGGCCGTCCTCCCTGAGATGTGGCCACTGTGACCACCACTGAAGCCGGGACGTCCTCGCAGATGAAGCAAACGGTGACTAAGCTTCAAGTGAATCCCAAAGGAGACGAAATAGTGTCTCATGCTTGTGGTGAAGATAGGACGCTTTACTTAGGTCCCTGTCTCTGTCCACGGTAACGTAGAATCCTGTGCACATCGTCAGAGGACTGCCTTAGCACCCGGAGCAGGGGGTGGCGAGTCCTTTTGCGTTTGCTTCAAGTACACTTCCTTTATTAGACGTCCTGTCCATCACCACCAGCCCCTCATAAACTGGAAGAAGAGAGAGGGCAGCCGGGGACTTCGGCAAGCAGGCTCCTGCGTGAACCCTGGTGCCCCGCCCCGCCCCTCTCGCCAGCTTTCCCCTTGAATAGATTCCCACTGCATAACGTGGGGTGGATGAAACAGGACTCCTAACTCTTATTTTCAAAAACACAACGAATAGTGTACTGCATAGATACCTGGCAGGTGAGAAGCATTTAATAAACTTAGCTTTTCAGCTGCAAGTGAGAAGCTGTGGGGGCCTAAAGCGATACCAAAACCTATTCATATATGCACACCAAACCCTATGCATTTATGCACACCAAACCCTATGCATTTATGCACACCAATCCCTATGCATTTATGCACACCAAACCCTATGCATTTATGCACACCAAACCCTATGCATTTATGCACACCAAACCCTATGCATTTATGCACACCAAACCCTATGCATATATGCACACCAATCCCTATGCATATATGTACACCAAACCATATACATATTACAGGTTTTTCTACGTCCACATACTTAGGATAAAGTGCGATTTATTCAGGCATAGTAAGGGGTTAACAGTAACTAATAGTAAAGTAGAATAATCAACAATATACTACAGTAAAACTTAGCAAAAACTTATATTTTGCTGGTTTCTGAAATTTTCCACTTAATTTTCCGCCGGGGCTGGCCACGCATAACTGACGCCACAGATGGCAAAGCCGTGGAGAAGGCGATGACCCACCCCCCGGCTCCCCGGCTCCCCGGCCCCACTGCTGGGGCGAGGCAAAGCAGCTCCTCCTGTGTAGGCCACTGTGAGTATCACACAGACACCACGCTCGCAGCAGGGCGCTCGGCAAAGCGGAGGTGAAGGGTAAACTGAGGTATCTGTGCTCCAGCCACTTCCGCATTTTCTGCTCACCCCCTGCAGCCCTGTCAGACGGTCACTCGGCAGTGTGCAGATTCCAGCCCCGAGGCCCACAGCTCCCTGTGGAAGAGCCACCTGGGAACAGTGTCTGTCGCCCCACACCGGGGCATCCTCAGTGCTCCAGAGGGGCTTTCTCTGCAGGGCACTTACCCCTTGCTGAAATTCTCTATTTTTGTATTTACTCGTCCATCCTAAGTGTGTGTTCTAGAGGACCAGAGCCAGCATTTGTATTACACTCAGCATCTAGCAGAGTGCCAGGCACATAGGAGATTTGTAGCTTTCATGAGTGAATGAAAATGAATGAATGAAGTCGAGACTTTTCTATGTCCAAAGCCTGTATGTCACCCGTGCGATGCAGTGTCCATTACTGCCATCACCTAAACTCTCCAAGTGCAGAAGCCCCAGGAATCCCACAAAAGGGGCTTCCTCTGGAGCCCAGAGAAATTTCTGGGACTTTCTATTCCTAGTCACACACCTCCCTTCTCAGCAGGTCAGATCTGAGTCCTAGTCAAGCCCTGGCTCCAGCAGGGCCTAGACCAAGAGGGTTGGGTGGAGAGGAAAGGATGTCCCCAGGGTGGCCATCAATCTAGCTCTTTCTGGGGGCACTTTCCACCCGCTTTCCCCCCAAAAGGGCTGCAGAGCTGTCACTAGGCTGAAGAGGCTGAGACGTGCACCCGCCCGCTGTGGGCTGACACCCGGTAGGTGCTCGGCGAGAGACCGCCTCTCCCTCCGGGCTCAGGTACCCCCGCTGCTCACCACTCGCGGTGCCCATACCTGCCCTAATCAAACATGCCCGAGTGACAGGACAGCAGGGACCGTGGCCACCGTCGTCTCCAGCACCTTCCATCCAGCAAGCACTCCCTGAGGTTGAGTAAAATTCATGCACCGCTTTGCTTTTCTTCTTCTCTTTCTTTGCCTCCCTCCCTCCCCTCCTTTCTCCTTCCCTTCCATTTGCCCAGTACCCCCAATGAATCTCTTTGCGTTCACCCCTTCTGACTTTAATAATACTGCAAGTATCTAGATTAGAGTAAAAGGGTAAAAGCAGCCCTTTGGACTTCTTGCACCTCTTCCAGCCTGCAGAGGTTGGGGGCCCCTGGACGGCAGCTGATGAGTACCCCAAAGGACCTACAGAACACCAGGGGTGGCCCCCAGAGGCTGGCCGAGTGGGGCTCATTCTGGTTTGCGTTGCCATCATTTTACACCTTCTCAGCCTCTTGGACAAAGACTCCGAGGCAAACTCACAGCGACCTGGGATAGACTCACATCTTAAAATGTTGGGAATGGAAGCGAAGGGGCCCCTGTGGCAAGGGATGGCTGTGAGAAGCAGCCTGAAAACCACTTCTCAGACACATGCTTGGCAGGCTTCACACTGCCGTGCTGGGGGGTGCACCGGGACCTCGACGGCCTCTGTGCCCCGCAGGTCTGCCCACCCCCTTCCAGGCCGGGCAGCGGCGTCTCTGGCACAGGGTAGGGTTGAACCTGGTTTTCCTCTGCTGGTGGCATCTGCTGGCCGGTGTGTCTTCCTCGGCCATGTACGTGGTGAGGGGCTGCGATGGGGCCGTGGAGGACGGGCCCTGCTCCCCACGTCCACGCTGACCACAGCCCCATAAACCCTGGTGTCTTTTAGTGAATCCTTTTGGGACTCAGAGGGCTGGCCAGAGACTTAAGGAATGGGCCTCAGCTGGCATGAGAGGAAACCAGGTCCCCTTAAAATGGTCATTCACAGGCCAGGGATTTAGCTCAGCGGTGTGAGCACCTGCCGGGCAAGTGTGAGGTGCTGAGTTCAATCCCCAGTACCAATACAGTAAAATAAAATTAAATTAAATTAAAAATGGTTATTCACACCTTGATGCTTAAAACCCCAAGTGGCCCCCCAAAACATTTTAGAATATTGCTTGTTTGGGGAGAGATTCACTGCCGGCCTTGCGTCCTGGATTCCGCAGCCAAGCCCAGCCTTGAGGGGTCCTCACTAACTCCCCAGCCTGGAGGCCGCAGTCACCAAGCTCTGAGCCCAACCCCAACCCCAACCCCAACTCAGCCTTTCTCGCTGTACAAAGGCCTCTCGGCGTCCCCGGGGACGATGGGGGCGGACGGCGACTCCCCTGCCATGCCTCGTCCCACTAGTCGCCTTCACCGTGGTGTGAGGAGGGCTGAGAAACTCGGGGGCGACCCCCGGGTCGTGGGGAAGAAAAGCTAGAGGCGTTCACGGGGGCTCTGGGCAGGCGGCCGCCACGCAGCTGGCGCCTCGGTAGGCCGAGCAGGGACCGGGCCGGGACCGGGCCGGGACCGGGACCTGCGGGACTGCAGAGCCCGAGGGAGGCCGCGCGGGCGCGGGCGGCGAGCAGGGCTATCGGCGCACAGCCGCGAGGCCGTGCCACCCCTCCGCCTCTGGGCTCGAGGCCCTTTGTTGTCGCCTCTGCCTCTGGCTCCGGCTCCTGCCCTGCGGCCCCCGCCCCCTGAAGTCACCCCAACTGCACTCATAATATTTTGCTTTGCGTCGGCTCTGTTTTCCGCCACCAACTTCCAGCGGTCTCCATGGCGACGCGCGGGGGAGGGGCGCCGCCGCAGATCCCGGGCCCTGCAGCCCCACGGCGCGCGCGGGGACCGGGCCGGCTGGCTCGGACGCCCCTGGGGGTGCAGCCCCGGGAACCCCGGGACTTTGAGGCGACACGCGACGCCTCCGCGGGGACATCCGCGCACCCAGCAGGTGGCTCGGGGACCCGCAGCCCCGCGCGTCCCAGCCCGGGGGTTCCTAGGGCGGGGGCGGGGTGCGGGGCGCACGCGGAGCGCCCGAGCCCTGCTCCCGCGGCTGCCTGCGTCCCCGGGGCTCCTCGCCAAGGCCACTGGACGTCCCCACGCGGTCCCCGAGGGCCAGGCCTGCGCCCGGGCTCCAGCGGCCCTTCGCCCCGCCGTCGGGGCACTCCGGCCGCCCGAGGACCCCGGGCTGGAGACGGGGCGAGGCGCGCGCCCGCGGACGGCCTACTGGGGGCCCCGGTCAGGTGGCTCGGACTCGCCATCCCGTTTAGGAAGAAGCCACGTCCCTGTGCTGGCCCGCGCAGCCGAAAATTCCACGCGCCCGCGCCCCTCGTTCTCGAATGTCGGGGTTCCCCGGGTGACGGAGCCCGGGGTAGGGCCGCGCGAGCCCCGACGCGCACGCGCGGGGACAGCGGGCCACGCGGGACCGGCCCGGGGACCCCGCGAGCGCTGCTCTGCGCCGACCCCGCGAGGTCGCTGGGGTCGCCCGGGGCCCAGGCGCGCGCCGGCTCCCGGCCTCCCCGACGCGGCCTTTGTCTGGGCCCGCACTTGTGGAGGATTTCGGGGAAACCCGAGGGTATATTACCGGCTCGGCGCGCGGAACAAAGGCGAGGGTTTCCGCAGGTCACGCTGAAGTGGCCCCGGGGCGGCCCCGAGAGCCCCGAGCCTGCGAACGGCTCTCCTGGGCCGTGCTCTTGGCGGGGATTTTCCTTCTAAGAGCGCGGGGCGCCAGCCTCTGATCCCCGACGCCCGCGACTTCGCCCCGGCACCCGCTCTGGGTCGGTGTCCGGGCCCATGCGGAGTGAAACGATAACAGTAACGTGCGTGTTTCTGGTCGCGCGCGATCTTACAGCAAAGGGCGAGAATCGAACCGCTTGCTCAGTGGAGCGCCGGTCTCATCAAGCCGGGCAGAAAGGACCTTTACATAACAAGGGGACCTCCGAAGAAAAGCTAATTGGATTAAATTCTCTAGAAGGGAGCCGAGGGCCATTCCCGGACCGGCCCGCCAAGCGCACTTCGGCTGTGTCGGTTTTGCAAAGCCAATGAGGTGTCACCTGATGCGCCTCCAGCAATTCCTCAGCGCTGCCGCTTCCCAAAGGTTTGGATGCTGAGTTCTGGACGGTGCAGTCGGGACAGCTCCTCCACGGAAGGAGGAGCAGTGGAAGGCTAGAGGATTTCGATTGAGGAGCCCGCTTGCAGCGTTGGCATTCGAGGCGGAGGTGGCCAATACTCTGACCCCTGGACACAGGCAGGGCAGAGAGCAGAGAATATCCACAGGCCTCCCCAGGAGGCATGGAAGGGCTCCAGTCACGGCCAGGCTCGGCTAAAAACCACAGCCATAGGTTGGGGGTGCAAGGAGCCCCCAAGACCGTGCATGGGCCCCTTGCAAATGCTTGGCCACCAATTCTTTAGAAATGAGTTTAATTTTGTTAAATATATTTGCTTTGCATGTTGGGGTGCTCAGGAGGTATGCAATTTCACAAGCACTTGGGATTAGGAGGTACGGAAGGGCTCTTTCCCCTCTCTGAGCACCTGCTTTACCACCAGGCGAGCAGACAGGGCCTGTGGGCTCTGTGGCCGGCCTGGGTGGCAGGTGGCCACCTCTTCCTTCGTTTGTCATCATGTAGGGAACAGGTGACTTCAGGGGCTCAGGCTTTTCCCGCTCCCTAGGGGTGCCCACCCACCCGGGAGAGAGACTGGACTCGGGGTCAGAGGTAACTACCCTGGATGCCCAGGCAGAGGACTGGGTGTCCAGACCACCAGGGCTGCAGCAGAGGCTGGGGAGACCTGAAATCTTTCTGCAGGGACAGAGGAAAGACTGGGACGTATCCAGATGACCACAGCCCCTAGGGTACACCCTTGCACTGTCACCCAGGGCAGAGGTTAGGAGACTTTCCCGGGGTCATTCACTTGCTCAGGGAAGGGACCGGGGATGCGGGAGCCGCTGGGATGGCAGGCACTTGTTGCTCCAGAAGCCGTGCCCAGGCGCTCTCCCAAGCTGCTGCCTGCGCCCCACTTCTGTCTCTCCTGGACTACCGCACCCATCAACCCCAAAGTTACAGCCCAGCCCAGGCAGGGGTGACCTGCGTGGGAGGCAGGGACTGTGTGTCACTCGGACTAGAAGTCACGGGCTCCACACAGTGCAGGGCAGAGGACCGAGCAGGGCAGGGAAGGAGCCGGACGCTGGGCGTTTTTGTTGTAGGAGATTCCCTGTCTTCCTGGTAAGGACCCAGCGACCCTAAAACCTGACGTCCACCCGCAGCAGTGCCCACACCCAGAAGAGGTTTGCAGAGCTCCTCAATGCCAGGCCTCCTCGGGCCGCTCTCCCGCAGGCTGCAGGCCGGAGGGGAGCGGGTCGCTGGGGGGGACAGCGCTGGGACACTGCTGGGTGTCCATCTCCTGCCTCGGCGGATCCCTCAGGACCGCCAGCTTGGGCACAGCCGCCCTGTCCAGTGGCGCCCCCGCCAGCCCGAGCCTCGTCCCGTGCAGCACGAAGCCGCCACCTCCCCGCTCCGGGGTGCTCTGCAGGGCTTCCTGGCTGGGCCACCAGCCCCAGAGCGCACCGTTATTCGGGCCCTGGAGCCGGTGGAGGAGCGGGGCCCAGAAGGGCGCCCGGCTCCAAAGTTGTGCAAGTGGTGCCCGGAGCTCGCCGCAGCCGGCACATCTGCACCGAACTTTGTCCAAGGCGAGTGAGAGCGCGCTCCACAGCGCGCGGGCACGTGCGAGACACACACACACACACACACACACACACACACACACACTTGCATGCTTCGCCTGGGTTTGGAAACTTCTGCACACTTTCCGTTATTTCCTGGGGTCCCACTGTCAAGTTACAGCCTCCGAAGTTTTCGCAACTCTTTGTAAAGTTCCCGTCCGCCCCCCTCCTCCCCCCAGGTCGCCCCCGGCCCCGCGGCAGGACTGACCTGTGGAATCCATGTCGGGTTCCTCCAGTAACCCACAATGCATGCTCTTCCCATGGACAGCACAGGCGGCCCCCCAAAAATCCTGATGTTCGGGGATCCCCCTGTGCCAGAGACGCCCGGGGCGGCCGGGAGGGAGGGAAGGGAGGAGAGAGGTGCGGAGAGCGAGAGCGCAAAAGGATCAAAGAGGAGAGGGAAAGAAAGAGGAGAGAAAAAGACAGAAGACAAGGCCAGGCAGGCAGGCGCGGGAGCCGGGCGAAGGCACCGCGAGCAGCCGGCGAGGGGACACTCGGTGGTAATCCAGCCGGCCAAGCCAAACCCGTCAAAATGTTTGCGGATGTTTCATGGGAAAAAGCATCATTTTATAGCAGCCCCATGGGAGCAGTGTCACTGATAGGCCAGCCGGCCTGATGAATGGCCGCTCCTCAGATGGGGCCGTGGCCAGGCGCGCTGTGAAGCCCATTGTGGGCCTGTTTTGAATAAGAAAAGCCGCCTCCAAGAGGGGGGCTCGGGGCGACGCAATCCCGGCCCTCCGACTTCCCCCTTCTATTATAGCATTAGCAACGTTTTTCTTATTTAAAGTTCCAGAGGCCTTCTCCAGCCCTGCCCGGCGCTCATTATGGGCAAAATCAAAATTGGCTTAGATGCGGCCCCTCCCCCACCCCGCCCCCGCCGGGTCCCGCGCGGAGGCTGGGGGCGCGGGGACTGGGGCGGAGGCTCGCGCGCCCACGCGTGGGCCCCTCTCCTCCTCCCGCGCCCCCTGCCCTCCTGGGCTCCTCCTGGGTGCCGTTTGCGGTGAGGGCCCTACAGATGCAGGAGGGACGCGGCGGGTTCCTCCACGCAGATGCGCGGACACGCGTGGGGAGCGGAGGGCTCGGGGATCCGAAGCCTCAGATCCCGACCCCAGAGGCCAGAGGACGCTTGGCAGGGAGGGGGCGGGGCTGGTGGTCGGCTCCAGAACTTTCTGTCCTGCGAGTGTCCTTGCCCGTCCCGGCCGCTGTCCCGCTCGCCGCCCTCTCGTCCCGTCTCGGCCTCCCTCGATTGCCCCCGTCTCTTTGTCCCTCGCCCGGGCTCCATCCCCGCGCCTCCCCACCCCGAGCCCTGTCCGTCGGTCTGTCCCCTCCCCTGTCGCCCCGCCGCTGTCCCCTCCCCGCCGGGCGCCGCTTTCCCAGGGACCCCTCCCCGCGCGGAGCAGGCGGGGGCTGGGCCGGCAGTGGAAGTGGGGGGCGGCGGCTGCACCCCAGCCGCGAGAGTGGCCGCGCGGTGATTAGAATATGAATGGCCTGCGCCACCATGGACAGAGACAGCGCTGCGCGCCAGCGGGCGGGGCGACCCGGGACCCCGCTCCACGGCGGCGGGCTGGGGGGATCCCGGGGACCCTGGGGACGCGGGGCACGGGCCGGCGCGCGGAGTGGGGGTTACGGCGCGCGAGGACACACGGGGCGCGCGGCGCGTGGGGGACGGAGCCAGATGTGGCTCCCCAGAGGCGGATTCGAATCCCGCGCTGCGAATCCTTCCAGCTTCCGGGCCTCAGCCTCCCCGCGTGGGAAATGGGCAGAGGCGCCTTCCGGGTCGGCGGGGCGCTCCCCTCCCCAGGGCCGCCGGTGCAAAGGAGCGGGATTTGCTGCTCCCTCTGCTTGAGTTCACCGCCCGCCCCCCAGGTCCCACTCCGCGGAGGCTGCGGCCACTTCGCCTGCAGGGGCTCAATTTACACCGGCGCCCTGGGCCAGGCACGCAGACTCGTCCCTGTGGGCAGGGCCGCCTGGCGCAGAGGGGTCGGGGTGCAGGGCCGCCTCCCCACCCTCCTTCCGTGTGGGCGGAGCCGGTGCCCGCTGGAGGAAGCAGGGTCCCCAGACTGGAGAGCTGGCACCGCCCAGGTGCTGGGCAGCTTCTGGGGGCCGCAGTGGGGCCGGGCCGGTCTCGGGCGCTGGGCTGGCTCCCTTACCTGCAATTACCGGTTCAGTTACTGCCTGCAGAGTGGGCGGTGCCTGGGGGCGAGGTCAAACCACCACCCCAGTGTAGAGAGGCTCAGAGAGGCAGCCGGGGCCGGCAAGGTGGGCCCTGCCCCTACCCTTAGCGGTCCCGGCTGAGGGCCTCAGTGTGCCTGGTCCCTGCCCAGTCACTCTTTGACTTGGGAATGCAGCACCTGGGAGATTAAAGAACTGACAGTAACAAGCATTCGCTCCATGGCAAAAGTTTATTGAGCAGCTACTAGGTGCCCCGTACTATTCTTGGAGTAGCAGTGAACAAAATAGAACGTGAATGTGCATGTGTGTGTGTGTGTGTGTGTGAGAGAGACATGGGCTGGCCAGACCTGTGTTCCTGAAAACCAGCTGAGCTGCGCACCTAGGGTTTGTGCTTTTCTCTGAGTCTTTCACGCTTCAGTAAAGGGCTTGCGCTCGCTCATGCTGACACAGGAACAGGCTGGGCCCGCGCACCGTACGCGCTCCCGAGTCTTTCCCCTCACTTAACCCCTCCTCCCGCGGGACACCCAGCCAACCTCTGTCCCCACGGTCAGGGAAGCAGCCCGGGGCTCAGCGTGGTTCCCGCCCTGGGCGAGCACGTGGGCAGCCCTGACGGCGCGGCTCCCGTCCTGTGGGAGGTGACAGTCTAGGGTGACAAAGCGCAGGTGCTCGGGGCTGGGAGCCGGGGTCACGCGGGCCCCCGAGGCTGGGACAGGCTGGTGCCCACTGCGCTGAGAAGCCTGTGCCCCCGGGTGCTCGGGCTGCCTCTGCCCTGGGGGGCCACACTGGCCACGCTGTCAGTGGTGGAGGCAGCTGGGGGGGCCCGGGCGAGAGGGGCCCCGCCGGCCAGAAGTGGACACTGGAGTATGGACAGCGCTCAGAGCGGCCCAGGCTGGTATTGATGGCTGTGGCCGGGGAGGGGTGGGCAGAGCGGCAGCCAGGTCCTGCTGCTGCACTTCAGGGAGGTGACTGGGCGGCCTGACACCCCCGCGGGCGGCCTGACACCCCCGCGGGCGGCCTGACGCCCCCGCAGAATTTCCGAGCAGAGACGGCGGGCAGGCGGACGGGCGGGCCCAGCAAGACGGGCTGGTGAGGTCTTTACCAGACGTGACCAAAACCTGTTGAGCACTTTCACCGAGCCCCACCCAACAGAAAGGCGGGCTCGTAGAGAACACGACGCTGCGTCCGGGCCCCCTACTCCCCGGGTCTGACACTGCAACCTCCGGCTCCCCCAGAGTCAAAATGACCACGGAAAGGAGACGCCGTGAACGGATTTAGGACACGGAGGCAGCCAGGACGGCACAGCGACAGACACTCGGGAAAGAGGCCCCCAGGCTCGGGCGATGGGCGAGGGTGTCCGAGGTGAGGAGGGGGATGCTGAGCGTGCTGAGGCAGAAAGGGCAGCCACGGGTCTTTCCTGTGCTACGTTGTTCCAGTGCCCAGGCAGCCTGGCTGGTGCTGTAGCTTGGACCCGACGCCTGCCCTGAGCAAGCCCCCCAGAGTCGCTGGCCCAAGCATGAGAGAGGCACAGAGGGACCGGAACCTCTTGCATGCGCTGAAGGGCACCTGGCCTCCCGGGGCTGCTGCAGACCCCTGGCAAGGACCACGTGTTTGTTGGTGTGAGGGGTCCAGGGTTGGCAGAGATGGTCCTGCCCGCAAAGCGGCTGTCCTCTCCTTTAAGGTGCTGCGAGTTTTCCTCCTGTTTATGCAGCCTTCATTAGGAACCATGCTCATTTCTAAGTGCTTGAATTTATTACATCATTTAATCATCACCACAGTCCAGTGAGACTTTATCTTTACATACAGCAGAGTCATGATTTGAATCTAGGCAATCTGCCTCCATAAAGAATCAACTCACAGGGCTGGGGCTACAGCTGCCTGGCGATTGCAAGGTCCTGAGTTCAATTCCTGGTACCAAAAAAAAAAAAAAAAAAAAAAAAAAAAGAACCGACAGAGTGGGAGCCAGCACAGGGGTCTCTGGGGATGGCCACCCCTTTGGAGATGATCTCACTACGCCAGTTGCCTAGGAGACTAAGCCCGTGGAAGAATTCTACCAGCCACTCTGCAAACGTCCCTGCTTGACCCCTGGGGCCCCAGGACACGGTTCCTACCTCAGCTCATCTCAGAGCCCTGGAAGCCAGGTCTCCCAGGGTCCGGCACACGCGGGCTTCTCCCCTCACAGCACTGTGAGGCTGACCTCGTCCTCCTGCTCCTCCAGGGACCCTGGACTCAGGGCCAGGGCCAGCAAACGCCTCGGCATCACAGCCGCCCCTCTCCGGCCGGCCCGGAGGACACCGCCTCCCCCCACCTCCGTGCTGCCACCTGTCCCCTGGGTCCTGAGGCCAGGTCCCAGCCTGGCTCCTCGCTGCCACTGGAAGCTGTTTTGAAGCAGGCCCCACGGAAATGCACACCATGCCCATCTCCCCACGGCCACGCCCATCACCAGCCTGTCACGCTGGTCCCTGTCACCGCCAGCCACGGCGACGCTGTCCAACCTCCCAGCTGTTTAGCTTCCGACGACACGGGTCTGCCCTGTTCTCGGCCACACGGTGCCGTGGTCGCGCCACCTTTGAAAGGGCAGCCATGAGCACCTACCTGCCAGCACACCTCCTGGTCCCACTGCTCCCAGCAGCGGCTCTTCACCCCGGCCCCACACGTCCACACTTAACTACAGCACCAGCCAGAATGGGTTCCTTGCCAACAACACAGTGTTCTCACCTGACCACAAGTCCAAATCAGGGTATGCAGGGTGGAACGGCAGCTCAGCGGTGACCTTCAAAGTCAAGCGCTTTCCTTCGCTGTGCTGCGTTCGCTCAGAATCTGGGCCATCCCTTGTCTCCAGGCTTCTACCTCACAGCTGCAAGGTGGCTGCTGCAGCTCCAGAGATCACTCAGATTCCAGGGAGGAGGAGAAGGAAGAGAAGCCAGGAAGCAGTAGCCCCTGTGTCAGGAAGGCTCAGCTTACCATTCCAGAATACAGTGTTGCTTGGTTATCCTGTCTGGGACGTCATCTGGAGTGTGTTTCAGCTGATCACACAGCTACTTCCAACAAA
Source organism: Dasyprocta punctata (assembly GCA_004363535.1). Lineage (NCBI taxonomy): Eukaryota > Metazoa > Chordata > Mammalia > Rodentia > Dasyproctidae > Dasyprocta > Dasyprocta punctata. The sequence goes on along the minus strand of RJWM01005935.1, from coordinate 7,369 downwards.
ACTGAGTCCCATTGGCAAGAAAGAGGCCAAAAAAAAATGGATGTTGGCTAAGCGCGTGGTATCTGCCCAGCCAGATGGATTCCCCCCTGGGACCTCCCGCCCACAGCCCCGCTCCCGCCTGCCCGGGGCAGTCCCTCCCGAGCCTCCCGAGGACTCCCGGCATCCCCCCGCCCGAGTCTCTGTTTCCCAGCCTAGGGAATCTTCTGGAAAGAGCTGGAGTCACAGAATCTCCTGTCTCGTGACCCTTTCCTCCCCAGCACCTCCGGGGGCCTCCGTGCCTGCTGCTGCTCTGGACTCATCGCCACGGTGCCCAGGGAGCCACGCTGGCTGTCAGGTGCGTGGTCACACGTCCTCCTCATTGTCCTCCTCATCATCCTCGGCTCCGCTCTGGTCTCCCAGCCCTGCCCTGCGCCCTGGCTGCTCCTCTCACCAGGGGTCAGGGAACACTCGCCCCTCCCCGCCCTGCTTCTGACTGCGGCCTTGGCCGGGGTGCTGTGACAGGACACGAGGCAGGTAGGGGGTTCCCACGGGCAATGCTCACACTTGCACCTTCACCCTGAGAACAAGAGGTCCCTAGGACTGCTAGTTCCAGGGGACTGAAGAGGTTCTTAGGGCAGACCAAGTATAGCACACAGTTCAAGGCTGTGCAAATGGCCTGTGGTGCCTACAGACCTGTGGCCAGGGGACAGAAATGCTTCTAGTGAGCCACTGCTTCTGCAGAGGTTTGCGCTGTGGTGCCCGTGCAGCAGGGATGAGCTTTGGGTGGGGGGAGGGGCGGGGAGGGGCAGGTTGGCATCAGGGGACGGGTGGGGAGTCAGGCCAGTGGGCCTCGCAGTGGACTGGAGGCAGGAGAGGGTGTTCAGCCTTCATCACAGCGCAAACCATGTTCCCATGGACGAGATGTGGAGTCGGGCAGCAGAGCGCTGGGGCAGGGCCTCGTGGGCCTTGAGGTGTGTGGGGCGCTGTGCGCGGGTACTGTGTGCGCGTTCTGGTGCACGGGTTTGCAGCTGAGTGGCGCGGTCAGGACTGGAGATGTAACTGCGAGGCACTGAGGTCTGGCCTTCCTGCCCTGTCCACGGGGAGCCTGGTAAAGGACACCTTGGTGCTGTACATTCATCAGCTTTCCACAGCAGGGACGAGATGCCCGACAGCTGTGCCTTAAAACAGGAGGAGTATATTGCAGCTCACGGTTTTGGGGGGTCAGTCCGTGGCCAGCTGGTTCCCAGGCGGGGACATCACAGCGGAAGGGCAGGGAAGACCCTGACAGGAAGCCAAAGGACTGCTCTAGTTCCCAAGGTCATGCAGTTGTTGAAAGAAGTGGGTTTTACTAACCCAAGGCAAAACCCAAGCCAGTTGAGTGGACAGACACTGTGAGCCACCGTGGGTATTTATCGTCAGTATGTAGTCTGTGTCCCTCCATCTGCAAATTCAATCTCCACCTTCATCTCCCTCCCACTTCCAACTACTTTATTTTGACACACGTCCCAGACATCATTTCATCCTCAGCACTCTTAACATACATCTCTGAAATACAAGAATTAAAACAACACAGCTATCGGGCATGATGGTGCATGCCTGTAATCCCAGCACTCGGAGGCCAGGGCGGGAGGATCGCTGTGAGTTCGAGACCAGCCTGGGCTACATAGTGAGTGTCTCAGTTACTTTTCTCTCCTTGCTGGGGCGAAATAACTTCCTCAAAATGAAGGAAGGGAAGGGTTATTTAGCTTACAGTTTGTGGATGCTTCAGTCCATACTCAGCGGGGTCCCAGGCAGCGTGGAGTGGCTGAGGGGCGGCCGTTCATGTGGGCCACGAGCAACAAAAGTGAAAGAGCAAATGGGGGGAGCACGGCGCCCTCCCTCCCTTATAGTGTATGCTGGCTCCACCCCTGGGCGGGTGCAGTGCTTACACCGCCAATCCCGGCTCTAGATAATGAGCCAATCACAAACGCTGGACTCAGCCGCCTTCGAAAGGCCGGCCCTCTAAGCTTTGTGGGGGACATCCAGACACAAACCATAACATGAGTTCAGGGCCAACTTGAACTACATAGTGAGACCCTGTCTCAAAAAAAATGAAACGAAACAAACAAAACAAACAAAGAAAAACCACAGTCATAACTTCATTATCGCACCTAAAACAGCAACAATAATTCCATAACCATCAAATAGCCACCATCCAAATTTGGTTTATTGTCTAACAATCATCTTAGATTTGTTTGAATTAAGAGCCAAACAACAGAACCACAGAGAATATTCCATTACTCTTTAAGTCTAGCGCTGTCTCCTCCCTAGTTTACTGCTTCTTATTTACCTGTGGACAAACCCCGCCATCTGTCTCTGTGCCGTGTGTAAACTGTGTCCTGGCCGTCCCTCTTGCCCGTCCTTCCTTCTCCCCGCCGCATAGTTTCTGTAAATGGCGAGCTGGGTCTGGAGGCTGTGTCGGGTTTGGATTCAAGGTTGTGGCAAGAGTGGCCTGGGGTGGTGTGTGCTTTATAGACATTACCCAGGACACCTGAAGTTTGTTCTGCTAAGGAGACCGTGCTTTGGCCTATTTTGGGGAATCACTTTTCTCTTTCATTCCACCCTTCCTTCCTGTGCCTGCTAACCTGGCAAAGTATTTTTGTAGTTTCCAACCAAGCCCCGTCCTTGATAATGACCTTGGTGTGGAACTGGGCCTTTCCTAGCGTGGTCACAGGAAGCGAAATTTTCCCTCCCAGCCATCACACCAGCATCTGTTTATTGGGCCTAGAGAACACTGAACTACATCCCCAGAGCTTCTTAAACTTTATTTTCACACATGGTCCTGCTACGTTGCCCAGGCTGGCCTTAAATGTAGAATACTCCTGTCTCAGCTTCTCGAGTGGCTGGCTTACAGCTGTGCACCACTGTGCCCAGAGACTCTTCACTCTCACACCTGTCTTGGCTCTGGGCTGTGAGTCCCTCAGCCATACACAGGCAGCGTCTTTACAGCTGTGTGCACGTGCATGGAACACTTTCAGAATAATGATACAATATTATTACTAATAATGTGATTACTGCAAACAGTTTAAGGTCTTTTTCTTGTTGCTCATTTTGTTGTTAAGGTATAGTTTACTCAAACTCTACAATACAATAATTGATTCAAAGTCCCTTGAGGAAAAATCTTTTGTGTAGATAAATCATCAACTTTATTCATTTATTATGTCTACTTGGAGATGCGATCCTTATTGCTATGTTGGATCCTTCATTATTCCTGATCAGTTTCCTGGCTCTGAAGTTGGCTTCATTGTTATTCCAACTTTTTTTCCAGTGATGTTAGCACAATCTCGCTCTCTTTGCTTTTAACCTGTTGGAGTCTTCATATGTAAAGTGAGTTTCTGCAGACAGCATACACTGAGTCTAATATTTAAAAACTACTTTCATAATCTGACTTTTTATTTAGTTTGGTTTTTTAAGATAGGGTTTCACTAGTGCAGGCTGGCCTCAAACTTGAGGTGATCCTCCTGCTTCGGCCTCCTGAGGGCTCAGATTACAGGGGTAAACCACCATGCCTGGATTAATCTCTGGCTTTTTAGTTGCTTTAAGTCATTGTTTCATAAAATGATTATCGCTACATTCATGTAAATGTTAGCTGTGTCTGTAACTGTTTTCTATCCATTGCCAAAGACCTCTTTTCCTGCCATGTCTGGCTCTAATTGCTCATTTTATTTAGTCTCAGTTTATTACACTTCTTTAAAAAAAAAAAAAACATTAATGGTTGCTCTAGAGCTTCTCATGCACGTAGCTAGTTCAGCTGGGCCCACCGCTATATGCACCATCCCGCCTCCCACGTGCCCCAGGCGTCTGAGGGCAGAGCAGGGCCAGTCCCGCTCTCCTGCCCCGTGACACTGGTGTCATGCGCTCGCTGTGTCCTGAGTCACAGCACCCATTCCGTTTAGATCGATGAAGAGCCAGAGAAGCAGCCGGGCGTGGTGGCTCATGGTTGTAAGCCAGCACTCTGAGAGGCTGAGGCAGGAAGGATCGCAAGGTGTCCCCAGCCTGCACAACTTAGCGAGACCCTGTCTCAACATGTAAAAAACCAAGATTAAAAAAGGGCTGGGGATGGAGCTCACGTGTGAAGGCCCTGGGTCCAATCACGCACATAAAAACAACACCAAAAAGAAAGGAATAAGAGAAACAGAAGATTCTATTTCACCTTAGTTACTCCTCTTTCAAAGCTCTTGTTTTCTTCCCATAGATCTGAGGGCCCCAGGTCATTCTCCTTTCCTTAGCACTCACTGCATGGAAGGCCCACCGGCCTGAATTCGGCAGCTCTCATTCGTCAAAGAATGTCTGTGTTCCAGCTGTGATTTTGGAGGGTAGTTGTGCTGGGTATAGAACTCTAGGTTGGGAGGACCTTTCTTAATCCAGTAAATGAATCGCTCCTTTTCCTTTTTGTTTGCATGGTTTTGGATAAGTCCCTTGTAATTCTTATCCTTGTGCTTTTGTAACTAAGGTGTTTTCTTTCCCTTTAGCTCTTTTTCATGACTTTCTCTTTAGTTTCTGCATGTGGAGTATGATAAGCCTAAATGGAGGTTTTATTTGGTATTTACTCTGTGGTGTCTGTCATTGATTTTGGAAAGTTTTGGACACTGTTACTGCAAATTCTTTCTTCTCATATTCTGATTACATATATGTTACATACTTTGAAACTGTCTCACAGTTCTTGAATAGATATATTTTTCATTTGTCTTGGTTACTTTTCTCAATGCTGAGACAAAATACCCAACACCCAGAGTTAGAGGAGGAAAGGCTTTTTTCAGCTTAGAGTTGGTGGAGGTTTCAGTCCCTCATTGGCTGGCTCCAAGGCGGGGTGGCGACTCGGAGGAGAAACACTTTATGGCAGGCGGAAGGCACGGCAGCCAGCGACAAGCTCCGCACCAGGCCCCTTTCTGCCCCTTATATTTTCATCCAGACCGCCCACCTTTGCGGTGGAGATACCCACAGAGTGGGGCACCCTAAGCCTACCGAGAACTGTGCCAAAGCCATCAGTGAACTCACTGAGTGACCACACACCCTCAACCGCAGCATCGCTCACCCTAGATCCCGCCGTGTCTGGAGGAGCCCCACCGTGACTGTGTGAGGCTTTGTGGGGTCACCTAGACGCGGCCATGACACGGCTCTCTTTCTCTTCGTATCTCTGCTGCCCGTGTTTGGAGCTCACAGATTTTCCCTTGGCCGTGTGGAGTCCAGCAGGGACCCCGTCAGAAGCCGCCTTCACCTCTGTTCCTGCTCGCTGGGCAGTTTTCTCTCTGCAGCTCTCAACACCCCGACCTTGGTCAGTTTACATTCCCCACCTGACAACTCCGACATCCGCGTCACCCCGAGTCTGCTCCTCATGTTCCCCTCTTCTGTCCGGACTGTTTTCTCCTCATCTTGTAGCACACTTTATCCTTTTTCATTGAAAGTTGGAAAAACTGCATTGGGAAAATAGGAACTCAGTCTTTAGCGTGAGGATTTATGTCACCGGGATACGAGTTAAGACTGTAGCAGGTCGTGGTTGTGCATGTCTGAATGTGTAGCACTCTGGGAGGCTGAGGCAGGAGGATGGAAAGATCAAGCCTGGACAGTGTAGCAACTCAGCAAGAACTTATTTCAAAATAAAAATATAAACAAATAAACAAGGCTAGGGCTGTAGCTCAGTGAGAAAGCCCTGGGTTTAATCATCAGTACTGAAAACAACGAAACAAGTTTATGTTTGTTTAGTGTTCGCTGTAGCTGTAGGTGTCAGAGGGTTCAGACTCACAGCCCCGGTGTTCGTCTTCCCTCCTGAGCACACTCCCCTAAAATATTCCTCTCCTCCCCCTGTGGGCGTGGCCATTGCTAGTACTCCAAGGGAATCATGTTGGTGTGGGAAAGGTGTGCGGGAAGGGAAGTCTTTTTTTTTTTTTTTTTAACTTTTCCCCAGCACTGGGGATTGAACCTAGGGCCCTCACACCGAGCCACATTCCTGGCTCTCCTCCCCTACCTCCTTTCCTTTTTATTTTGAGACAGCATCTCACTAAGTCACTAAGTTGTCCAGGCTAGGTTCACACTGGCGATCCTCCTGCCTCAGCCTCCCAGAGTGACAGGATAACCACCATTCTGAGCTCAAACTCGTGACCCGTCCGCCTCAGCCTCTCATCACGAGGGGGGCCTTCTGTAATATCCCCGTTAAATCTTCCGGTGGCCCTGTGTCTCTGGACTGTGATTTGCACCAGTGTTCTTCACAGCGTGGTGGCTTTCTCCCTCGCCTTGGGTGAGGCCTGGCGGATGGGGGGTACTGGGGTGGCAGTGCCGCCGCCCCCAGGGTGCAGACAGGGCTGTGTTGTTACAGGAAACGCTCTGGACACAGTGCACAATCCGGAGTCCTTTCCTCCCCCACCAGAGCCACGTGGGCTCAGGTCTAACCCCGAGAGCCTGGCGGCCGGTCCTCAGCGAGGGCCCTGGAGACTGCGGCCCTCAGGCCCCGGCCATCCAGGAAACAACCGCTCAGATGTTCCTACCGGTGGGTGCTCCAGGCGCTCCCGCGCCACAGACCCTCCTGCTTCTGCATGGTTTGGGGGTGCGCTCTGCCCAGCGGCCCCAGTTCTGATGGCCTGACAAAGCCCCTGCGGTTTCTTCTGCATCAGGTGCGGGTGGGCTTCGTGGTTCCAAGTTGAAGTCGACTCACTGATTCTTTAGCTTTTCCTATTTAATTTTCTTTAAAGTGGGTGCAGCTCATTTTGTTTCCTGTGGGCGGCGGACTGTCTCGGCCTCGCCTCCCCTGCTTTCTCCCCGCTGCAGAAACCGTTTCTTTAAACATCTCCACAAAAGCTTTGGTTTCTTCGCCATGGCGGCTGCGGCCTCTACCGCCCTACGGGACAGCGGCGCAGGGCTCCAGCGGGGCTGAGAGCCAGGGGCCAGGGCCGCGGCCCACGGGCAGTCAGCAGTGAGGTCTGCGAGATCAGAAATACGTCCACGCTAAAATTAAAAGTAACTTAATTACAGTAAAAGACACGTGGCCACGGAGCCCCGAGTCCTCCCGGTGCTGCAACCCTCCTCCCGCCGGGCTCACCGCGACCCTAAGCAGCTCCGGGGTCCTCTGGCCTGAGTGACTGTCGTGGCGCCTTGGTGGCTGCCTGCATGTCCTGAATGGGCTCGGACGCTGCCCTGGCACAGCCATTGGACTTAGGTGACAGCCGGAAGCGGCACCGCGGCAGGTCCATGAATGGGGGCTGTGGGCAGAGCGTCGCGTTTTCACGAGCTCTTTCCACTGATGTCCCTGGCGGCTGCAGTCACCGTATCTGAGATCGCGCCTCATGAAGACACTCGGGGCGCCACTCTGCTAATCCAGGGGTCCCGGCTGGTCGTCCCGGCCCCAGCACCTCGCACA
>RJWM01005934.1:0-88101 GCA_004363535.1 Dasyprocta punctata | reverse complement strand
TGAGAGGCTGTTGCTTATAATAAACATAACCATGAGGAGCTATGTTATCAGACATAGAAAAAATGATGTGTTTGTTGTGGTGGTGGTGGTTTTGTCTTTTTGCTTTAGTTTCTTTGGTTGACCTTTAGTAAAGCACATCGCACTTGAATGGCTCCCAAGGCTGACTGCATTTCAATTTTAATTGCAAATTCTAGACATAAGGAAGCTAACATTGGGGAATAAACATTTTATCAAACTAGTCCACTATTATGGAAGAGACTACTTTTCTCATTTTGGGAGATTAGTGCCCCAAATTTATGATTCTTTATTTTGTATCTTCTCATTCCATATGACCTTTTTTCCTCTCTTGAATTGTGTTTTATATTAGCTGATATGTTAGCAATCCTCCTGAGGCCGAATTATCTTAAAGTGGTTTCTAAATTGTGCATATAATTGCAAATTAAACAGTAGCCAATTGCTCATAGTATCAGCTTGACTGCTTTTGTAACTTTCTGATGATTTAATTCTCAGAGATGTTTTAATGTGAGTGTTGCCAAGGCAAACAAGAGACTCTCACCTCTCACCACAAAAGGACTAGGCAAACTTACAAAGTGATTTTAAAGAAAATTATAAGGGAATGTGTAGGACTTTAACAAAAAGGATATATATTATTTGTATATATTATTTGCTTCAAGACTTGTTTGATTTAGTTCAACATATCTCTATATACCAGATTATGAAGAAAAATATACAAAAGAATGAGAAGATCTTGTCAAGATATGGAATCGGAATTTTTTGTTGTTGTTTAAGAGGAGTATGTTTTACTGGGTCTAGAACTGGAGGTAGGATTTCAATAGGAGGAAATGAAGGGATGGAGAGACCAAGTATTCTAAAAAGTAGAAACTGTCAGTTCAGAAAAATCGGATGAACCTTCACCATCCAAGGTGATCTTAGCCTTAGAGCTTAAAGATAAAGCATGAGCCAGAGGACTTAGAAAGATAGATACCATGTTACATTTTTATCAAAGTTAATTCACAATTTAACTTGTTCCAGGGATAATTATAAGCCTTTTAATAAGGGCACAGAGTGCTTTTTCTTTTAAACATTAAAATACATGAAAAATTACTGTTAGAAGTAAGGATTTGCTTTCATTATAGAATCAGAGGAGCACCAATAGAGGCTTGGAGCTTATTTGTAACAGGACTGTCATACCTCACCTATGTGTCTTTGATACCATGTAGAGATAAATAAAAAAGTGGAATTTTTCTTAAGTCTCTGAGACTATTTACTGAACCTCTGTCTTCAGAATTAACTCCGTAATATCTCCTACTTTGTTATTCCTGTGACACAGTCTATGCATCTACACATTTTCTTAATAATAGATATTTGACTGTTTCTACCTAAAATTCCATCTCTGTGCTTCAGTTTCTTATCTGACAGAGTAAAGCTAAACACTTCATCTCTCTAAACTAAAACTCAGATGATATGGGTGCAGTGCTAAAATAAAGTGTACTAGAGTCTCATTTCTGGCCAAGAATGGATAACTGGCATGGCTCATGACTCCCTATTTAGAGAACTGAGAAAGCTGGACAAATTATATGAAACAACTCTTCAGACTTTGTGTTTATAAACATTCAGAATTGTGTTTATCCAGAGAGGAGACGCAAATAAGGTAAGTCTTAAGATAGCCTTGACTTTATCTGCAGGTAGTCATAGCCCATGGCATTAAATATTAATGTTCTGAAGCTATGGGAGATTAAGAAATGTGGTATAAATAAAAATTTTTGTTACAGTAAAAGATATATTGCCATTCACCAATCTCAGAGCTTTCAGAATACAGGAATACTTCCCCTCAGTTGGAACACACTTACCCATCATTCTTGGTAGTGTCTTTTACTAAAACAAGTTTCTCTTTTAAGCACCCTCTGTATTTTTAGTTAAAGGTGAGATTGGCAGTGTATATTTTTTAACAGTAGGACACAGCATATAATTTGCAAATAAATATACTTTAAATATAAAGACAGGTTGTTTACAAGAAAAAAGAAAGAGAATCATACAGATCATATGTATGCTGAAGCAGCCAGATTAATACTGTATCAGAGTAGATTTCAGGGGAAGTAGTGTTACCAGAGAAAGTATGAGACATTTTCTAATAATGAAAGTGTCCATTTTCAAGAAGACATACCAATCTTAAATATATATCTACCTAATAACTAAGTTTCAGAATATATAAATTAAAAAGTGAGAGAACCAAAGGAACAACAAACAGTTACATAATTATGGGTGGCGATGTCAGCTTTTGGTTGTCATTAACTGCTAGGACAAGAAGACTGAAAAATCAATAAGGATATATGACATTGAGAGATACAGTGAATGCTCAGATTTTTGAAAAATTATTGCAGTAAAAGACATAATGTCATTAGTCCCTCTCAAAATCTCCCCCCCCACACTTTGAACACACTTATTCCATTCTTGCCACTTTCAGAAGCAACACTGAAAGTCCTCTTACATGAGTGTCTTTAACTGCACTGTCAGGGCTGCCTCAATGCCCTGAGTCAGTTCAAAATGTTTCCCTTCCATGATGATTCTGATTTTGGGGAAGAGCCAGAAGTCACATGGTTTCAGGTGCAGTGAATAAGGTGGGTGAGGGCACACTAATATTTTTATGAGCCTGCCTTTCTGTCGGATGACACCAGGCCGCAGCATTTGCCCAATTTTTATCACATTTCATACATACCAATTTTAACAATCATATGAATGAATCTTAGAAAAGGTTGCACTGTGTAAAAGAAGTCAGATAGAAAGGGTAATATTGTACGATTCCTTTTGTATGAAAGGCTAGAGCTGGTAAACTAACAAATAATAATGGAAAGCAACCAAAACTTGCCAAAATTCATGGGTAGGGGTAAATTACTGCAGTTACTAGGCAATTTTATATGTGATGAAACTGTTTTGTAGAGAGTAGGAATTTTTTGAAATGTTTTCAATTGTACAATCAAAATTAGTGAAAGTGTCCATTCAAAATTAGTGCATGTTGCAACATTAAAAATTCTAATGTCCAGGTATCACTCACATCAATAAAATTCCCGTTAAAAAACCAAAAGCCTCCTAGCAGGAGGCTTTAAAAGGTACTTATAGAGAAAAACATGCGGTGAACATTTCCAAAGTTCTTTTCCAAAGTCCTATCCATTGCATTCCAGTGTCCCCACAATGTTTTCCACCATACAGTGAAAGCTGTTTCTTCTTTAAAAAAGGAAATGCAGTGGTACTGGTACCTTGGTTCATGAGTTTAATTCTTTTCACAATTATGGTCGCAAACCAAAATGAATGAGAACTGAACCAAATTCAATGATCAGGTTAGGTTCAGTCTTTTCCTTACGGGGAAATTTGATTCGGTATTTGGTTTGCAACCAGAATTATGGGAAGAATGAAGTTCATGAACAGAGGTACCACTTTAGATTTGCTGTTAAGAGTGACCCCAGAGGATCATTATTCCAGTAATGTAACTTTTTGGTAAGTCATTTGGGAAACTCTGTTTTATGAACCTGTGATAAGACAAAGGAGAAGTGACATCAGAGTTCTACTTCTACAGTGAGCATTTCTGATACTGAGGACAGAGTCTTTAAAGAGCTCTGATTTCTCAAGTAACAGATTATGGACTACGGTCCATCAAGTAGGACCAGAAAAACTACATTCTTAGCTCAAATTTAATATCCATTCCTAGCCTTGGGTCTTGCGTAAATTCTTTTAAGTCCTTAGTTTCCTAGTCGTAAATGAAAGGTTTAGCAGAGAGATTTCCAGTTCTCTGCTTGAAAGCTCAATGAAAAACAGACTAAATTCAAAAGGCTACCCTTTAAGAGACCAGTGAAAACTTTGATTTGTGTCTTTTGCTTTTAATAATATTTAAATACGCACATTATAGATAGTAAAATATCAGTTTTTTACCCATAGACAATTAAAAATTTTGAAAGATACAACTGAATTTACATGCATGCTAAATAATGTATTCTCTACTCATTTTACTAAATACGTGTATTCTATGTATTTATAATAAATCACTGAACCTTCCCTTACTTGTTGAGTTTTAAATTTGTTTCCGTTTTTTAAGTGTTCTGCTAAATATGTGTTTTGGTATGCATGTGTGCAAGCATAAGAAAGGGCCCAAACAGATACGGTGAGAAACAGGCATTGTATCTTCATTTCAAATTATGTGCTTATGGTTGAATCCTGTGATTGCAATTACTTGTCAAAAATTGTGCTTGTATATTTTAAGTCTTTTAGTGCATATTGCCAATTTTCCTTTCAGAAATTTAATAAGTGTACTAAGTACAGTATTCATCTTATTTTAGTCTTTACTGAGAAACCTCAGACATTTTAAATCTTTAACAACTTCTGACATATTGCTGTTTCCTTTGTCTCTCTGTCCATCTCTGTCTGTCTGTGTGTGTGTGTATATATATATGTATATACATATATATATGTTGCATGTATATCTTTGATTCATAGATTGATTTGTGTTTATTGGCAATTTGCATTTTTTCTGCAAATCATCTTTTCATGGCTTTTAAGTGTATTCCTGTTGATGATTTAGAGGTTTTTATTTTTGTTTAAATGTTTATGATGTTTTCTTTTGCAATAATATTTGTGGTGTGTTGTTTGTTCTTAAGTTGTATTTAAAATATTTTTATGAATAAATTTGTTTTTATGCAGTCAAATGTACTGATCCTATTAGTAGTGAAATGGCTTCTGGTTCTTGTCCATAGACAAGCTCAAATATGATTGTCAACACTTATATTGCAATTTTGAGAGAACTGTTTTTATTAGTCTTGAGACTTGGTTTCTAGGTCTTATTGAACAGCCTCAATTCATTATAGCAAACAAGAATGTTTCTTTATATGACTTTGAAAGATATGTGGAAATTTTTGCTTGGGGAATGGGCAATTACAATAACTAATTTCTCTGTTACTGCACTTTGTAAAAATAACTTTACAGACTTTCAGAATGTACATAAAGGGTTCCTTGGAATTTTTATCCAGAAATGTGAATTGATTACGTGAAGAAACTTAAAATTACCAGGTTGGCCAGCATTTGTGTTGAAAATGTCTTGTGATGCTTTATTTGCTGTGTAGAGTTTAGATAGGCATGAGAGAAAAAAGGTTGTTGAACTGATGCTATTAAATGTCAGACATCTACTGCAATAGATAATATATTTTAGGATTCACTCTGACAAGTTGACTTGGGAGTTAACCTGTCATTACTTGTTCTGCATCTCACTAGTTCACAAGAAGACAGCTAAACTTGTCATCAGGGAATTTCTTCTGACTAGAAAGAAAATGTGAAATCTGAAAGGTTCACAGTTAGTGACAGAATTATACTAGTGTTGTAGGAGGACCATTGCATTTTGAATTTCTTTCACAACCCATATAGCAATATATAAGTAAGTAAGCATTTTTTAGGATTTTGTGTCATGTTTAGAGCCTAATTATCACATAAAAAATATATGTAAATAAAAACAAAAATGAAAAAGATCCTGTTTTTTCTTTTTACCTAAACTTCTGAATTTAGCAAGACATAATTTTGACTAAGCATAATTTGGGAGGTTAATATTTTTCAGGGAAATTGTGCATTACATCATTTTACTTCAATATACCCATCAATAGAGTATGTTTGAGCAACAGATGATGTAAGATAGTTGAAAGGCTAAAACATGGCAGAAGTATTAGAGCAAGTGTCAGAATTCTTCCAGACTAAAATCACAAACCTGTAGGCTAGGGTTGCTATGATGGTGTGGAAACTAAAAACAATAGATAAGGATGTGAGAAAGCAACAGATGGTGACTTCAGGCACAATTGTCAGTTAAAAGTAGTAGTTCAGATACCACTGCAAAGTAAAGCATAATAAGGTGGTGGTAGCTTCCGCTTCTTGCAGGAACATTGCAAGAAGAAAAAATAAAAGAAAGGAAGAGTTTTTTAAAAGTTTTAAAATCATGGCCAATGACAACCCGAAATATAAAAAGATGCACTTTTCTCCCATTTTCCTAAGCCCCAAAGATCATGGAACTGAGTCTTTTTTTGGGGGACAGGAGGAGTTTGAATCAAAAGTTGCACTCTCATTGCATGAAATTGAGATTAGTTTTAATTTGAGTATGCTTGAAATACATGCACAATTAATTTGTTTCAAGTGATACTTTATACTGATAAAACTGTTAGGTATCTACTAAATGTCAGGCACTATATGTTGTCTAGAGAGACTGAAGTACTTTTCCTTGTTTGCTTGTGCAAAGTTTGTAGCTAAAACATAGATTCAACAGATGGTTTAACAGAGAGCAGATCTCCTGTTGATGAGTTAAGGGAAACTTTTGACACACTAGGAACAGAAGGAGATCAGGCACAGAGGGTCTGGGAATGTCACATGTAATACACCTTTGTGGTTGTGCTAGAGTAGCCAAGGAGAAGTTAGATATTTATTGCAAAGACAGGAAGTGTGATTTTCTTAAAAAAAAAAAAAAGTGTCTTTAGTATAGAGGACTCATTTGGAGGGCAAAATACAGGCCAGTTCATAAACAACTTTTACAGTGACCCATATGTGATGTCATTAGCTTTTCAGAAGATTGTTCTGATAATGTTGAGGAGTAGGGGCTAGAAGGGGCAGAAGATTGAGGAAGGAATTCAGTTAGGCCTCTTAGTGACCTGAATGAACAATACAAAGATCCAAACTAAGAGTGAGGAGACAGAGTATTTTGGGGGAGTACAGTTAACAGAATTTTGTGACTGAACTTCTGTGGTGCTGAGTGGCAGAGAAACTATTCTAGAGTTAATCTTGAATTGCTGGTGGAGTAAGTAGAGAATTGTGGTGCCAGGAACAGTGTAGTGTGAGAAGAGAGAAATCTTTGGCAAGTTTGTTATGTATTAAGGTGAAGGTGTCCAAAAGTAAATATTTACTAGAAGTATGCTTCATTAGTTATTGATATGTATTGTGTGCTGAGCTAGGTTCTTCTGTCATCCTCAGTTCGATGGTGACAAAATTGAGGCACAGACAAGTTGATAAATTATCCAGTGATACAGAGCAAGTAAGCAACAAAGCTAAAATTTCAATTTGGAGAGTCTGACTGCAGTTCCCATACTTTAACTACTCTTATACTCTTGCTCTTTAAAGCAAGAACTGAGTTGAGAAGGGCAGTTACTGCCTGTAGATAGGACTTTGGAAGTTCCCAATTTGCAAAGGGGAGATGAGACCATTGACCTCAGTGACTTGTCCCTAGACAGTCCAGAAAGTTTTTGTGGGTACAAAGATCACACACAACCTTGCTTTTCAGGAAGGGAAAGTGAACTTGAGGCTGAACAAGTGAGTAGAAAGAGAAGAGAGAAATCTCGAAGCAATTGATCCATAAAGGCCAAATCAGATGGTAACTTTTTTAAGAAATAAAATCATCGATGATTCTAAATTTTTTTTTAAAGCCAGAAATATCTATTAGAAGTTACTGGTGATGTTACCATTATGGTTTCAGTGTAGTTATTCAGAAACAGAATAAAAGATTTGGGGGGCAAAGGGTTGCCATGCTAAGTAGAGAGAACTTCCTCTATTCCAGGAGAGATGTGACTATCAGGGTAAGAGACCAACTGAGTGGGAGCTAGTAGTAGGTGGAAGCTAAAAAAAGAAAGGTCTTTCACCTGGGTGAGATAGGATCATGTTTTTGTGGATTTAAGGGTAATCTGTCTTGAAATAAGAAATTTTTTAAAAGAAAAATTCTAATTTGAAATGCTTTTTAAACCTAACAGAACGTTATACATCCATGGGCATACCAAGTTGGATTTCACAGTCTGGCATACTGCAATTGAAAAAGCAGCAGGTACAGATGGTAATGCATTACAAGATCAGCAGCTCAGCAAAAATGACGTTCCCATTATTGTGAACAGCTGTATAGCATTTGTTACACAGTATGGTATGTATCACAGAGTTTTTATTCAACTTCTAGAACTCATAGAATCATTTTTACAGTTTCCAAGTGGCACCTCCATTGGACTGAGTTAATGCCCTTTACTTCCATAATTATGCCTGTGCAAAATAAGAGCATGCTCTGTATTCAGCTAATTGTCATTCTTTCTCCTAGTAAAACTCATTTAAACTGTGTGGTTTATGTTTACCATTTCCTTTATCCTTTATATGCATATGAAAATGTTAAATAACATATTGAAAGAATATATTGTACAATGTATATAAATATAGTGAAGACTCTGCAACTATATTGTTGGAGGTGCCAGGTCTAAAATAAAACCTAGAGTAATTCATCTGCTAACCATGAGTTTAGAAGTATAAAACTTGAAATAATATGTAGGAGAATTTGATTTCTTTAGGCATACATGTGTATTTATTTCATTCATCATGCTATTGGTCAAAATGTTTTTATTAAGCATGGCTATTAATTTTGATGGTTTTGGTTTATTTGCATCAGATAATTTTATGAGTAAATAGCGAGTAAAAATAACAGTGTACATCTACATAGTCCATTTAATTGTATGTGGTAGAGTATTTTATATCGGTCCTTATATTTATTTCCAAATTATCATGTATCCTTCATTTTTGTTTTTGGTTATATATATCTTAATATTTAACTGTATTCTTAAAATGTTTTCTACGTTTTGACCTATAGATAAATGCTATTTATTTAAAGTACACGTGTGAGCCGGGCGTGGTGGCGCATGCCTTTAATCCCAGCACTCAGGAGGCTGAGGTAGGAGGAGTGTTGTGAGTTTGAGGCTGACTTGGGCTACAACGTGAGCGCAAGGCTGGCCTGAGCTAGATAGTGTGACCCTGCCTCAAAAAACTAGGGTTGGGAGTTTGGTTCAGTGGCTTAAGCGCCTGTCTGGCAGGCGCAAGGTTGTGAGTTTGATCCCCGGTGCCGCAAATAAATAAATAAATAAATAAATAAAATAAAAAATAAAGTACACATGTGGAAAAGAGTAAAATGAATGATCTAGTATTTTTGAAGATGTATTTACTATTTTGTCTTCATATTATTAGAGATGTCTTTGGGTGTTTTGATTTGAAAAGAAGACAAACTTTTATTCTAGAATGGAAAACTGACAATGTGCCAGTGCGTAAGAAAATGTCAGAAGTAACAAGAACTATGACAACAATCGTTTTCTGAAATTAAGCTTGTAATATGTGTGTTTTAATATCTTCTAAGAAGAGTGGTATTTTAGTATCTTACTTCAAATATAATCCAAATACAGTTATTACTAATGTCCAGACCCACTGTGTTTATATTACATCTCTCTTGAAAATATGTACCAAATCACATATGTGCCCTTATTTTAGGAAGGTTCATGCTATGACAATAAGTTTATATTTTTCCTATCAGCTGTAATCAAATTTATTTGAAAACGAGGGAATAGAAGCTTATCATCTTCATTTATTACAGTTATCCAGTATTAGCATGCTTGTATTTTACAGTTATAAATGAATTGCACACATTATCTTTCAGCAAGAGCATAACCTCATTGGGAATTTTCACATCACGTTTCATAACAGCATAGGGTCCTTCTTAAGCTGGAAAATGATTAAAATCATTTGAGTAGCTCTAATGTATCCAATTTAATATTTCCTTAGGGAAATTAGAAGTTTCATTGTGGTGTTTATTTGAATTTAAAATCATTAACCATTCTGTTGTTTTCAACTAAATATTGTGTATTTTACCTACTTCATGACTGTAATGCAAAGGTACATTGGCTTGCACATCAAAGTGATAAAACCAATATGGCTAAAACTTAGGGAACAGCTTCATTATTATTAGCATGTATAAAAAAAGAACATTTGGTATGATCTTAGACATTGCCCATGATTGTACGGTACAAGCGTTTGGCTTACCATCTGCATGGTAGTAATTATTTTGAACATTCTGACTGTGTGTTAAGATCCAAAGGCCAATGGTTTGTGCTCTTCATGTCATGGTTTGAACTTGATTTGTGCTCTTCATGTTATGGTTTGAACTTGATTTGTGCTCTTCATGTCATGGTTTGAACCAAGTTTAAGGTACAGCTTTTAGTGTTGTAACTTTTTAAAATCAAGTACAATAGTTACTTCTTAGGGTAAGTTAGTTTATGTAAACAAAGTTACATTCAAATTTTTATTCAGTTAACTACTAAAGTTGAATATTGTACCAGCTACTAGAAATTCCCTTCACTGGGAACATGATATTTCAGAAACATAGTCACAGGTTATTTTTTGGTTATTCATTTTTTTTATGTTTTTTTGGTAGAATTTACTTTTTTTCATTAATCAATCATGTATCAAATGCCCATTGAGTCATTTTTCTGTTTTGTTTTGTTTTTTTGAGACAGAATCTTACTATGTAGTTTAAAGTGGCCTTCAACTCCCTGTGTCACACAAACTGTCTTTAACTCACAATGATCCTCCTGCCTCAGCCTCCCCAGTGCTGGGATTATAGGCATGGGTCACCGTGTCCACCTGCATAGAATACTTGTAGTTGTTGGATATATATACAGAATAAGAATCCTTGCCTTCTAGTAGTTTATAAAATTATGAAGTAGAGACATAAACAAGTGAGCAGGCAGTAACATCTCAGTATACAGAATTATGTGGTAAAGAGTTTCAGGATTGCTACAGATATTTGTAAGTATAGGAGTAAATTTTACCCAGACAGGGGTAGTAAAAGGAGGCTTTATGTTTGTCTTTTGAGAGAAGTTTGTTTTGGTAAATATGGCCAGAGATTAGTGTGAGAAGAACTGCATACAGTAGGGAGGAGTTTAAATGAACTTCTGCACATGTTTTAGGCATCTCAGTAAAATTCTCTGTCCCGTAGGCAGTGTGAAGGCAGTGTCTCAGTATTTAAGCTTGCAAATAGTACTTTTATATCACTTTGTTGGTATGATGCAGACAGATGCTCGGACTACACAAGAAGAGGGTTGGGGAGTTGTGAAAACATAATGAACAAGCAAGTGCACAAAGTGATAGCATATGGGGTGCAAAGAAGAGCGCAGCTTCAAGAGTGAGATTATGAAGTGTAAGTGACAGCTTTTTCTTTAATGTGGGGACTGAGGAAGAAACATCCTGACTTACATGTGACAAGAAGACAATGCCATATACTGAGGTCGAGGAACAAAATAAAAATGCTGAGGTTCAGTGATGAGATGGCAGATGGAACTAGAGAATTGATTCCTTTGGCTTTTTTCATTTGCCCATGAGAATATGAATGATGTGAATATACTGATCTGCGTGTTGTGTGAATGTGTAATGATAAATGCATATGAATGGATGTGTCTATATGTGAAATTTTAAACACTGAAAACCAAGGTCAAAGTGTATATATAGTAGGTGGAATGATGAGTTTGAATGGATTCACTGAGAGAATTTTCTAGGAGGCCAAAAAAAGAAAACAGCAGATGAAATCCAGGAATCACTAATGAAAACTAGATGAGCACAATAAAGAGAAGGCTGGGCACATAGCCACAGAGGGAGGGAGGAAAAGAGAAATAGGAGATCATGATATTATGAGAGCCATGAGATTAAAAGAATTTTAACAGGAATTCCTGTGGTGTGTCAAATGCTGCAAGTAGTTCTCATTAGTTGAAAACTGAAAAGCATCTTGCAGGACATTATTGATAATTCTTGATGACTCTTTCTACTGTATCGGGAATTGGGCACAGAAGGAAGATTGTGTGGTGAGAGAATGTGAAACAGTAGAAATCATACATATAGGAAGCTCGACCTGGTTTTGAAAGGAAGAAGGGCAAAAAATTGGGGAGGGGCCAATGGAGTATTTTTTTGTATCATCATCACACCTGGTCATCATCATTTGTTCCACCTACTATCACTGTTTCTTTACTCTTGCTTGAAAAGAAGGTCAAGGTGAAAACAGAAATTAATACACAAATATGAGGCTGAAAGGTTGGGAATTTCGTCTTTTAAACCAGAGAGTTTTACTTTTGTCAGAATGGAGGCAACATTGTATTTGAGACAATAATTGGGAATTACTTGACATAAAAGAACATTTGCAAAAGAGACTGTGAGGAATTGAAGGAATTGCTGGCCAGAGACTGGCTAAAAGCTGAGGATGGAGTAGCTTGTTCATCAGGTTTGCATTTTAAGCATTAATGGTAGGAAGCCTCTCGTGTCCACCATAATGATATCTTCATCGCTTATCACAACATTTTTTCTGTCAAAGTAGATTTCAAATTTAGACTTTTTTCATATAAACTTTTTTTTTTTAAACAAAGGTTTGGGTTGCAAATATATCTATCAAAAGAATGGTGATCCTTTGCACATAAGTGAACTCCTGGAGAATTTTAAGAAGGATGCAAGAAGTTTTAAATTGAGGGCTGGAAAGCATCAGCTTGAAGATGTGACGGGTGTGCTGAAAAGTTTTCTCTCTGACATCGACGATGCACTTCTCACTAAGGAGCTCTACCCATATTGGGTCTCTGCCTTAGGTAATGTATTTGTATAGGACAGAATCAGTATTTACTTTCTGATTTAATCGTTAAAATGTTAAATCTTTGATAATCTGAAAATTATCATGACTTTTGTTTTTCCTCTGTTATTTATTCTACATCTTTAGTATACATGACTGTTTTTTTTTCTTTAACTCTTTCTTCATAGTCCCTAGATTCCATCTAATGAATAGGACTAGAAAAATAGTTTTGTAAGTCATTTTTTTGGGTCATATTAAATGTATGAAAACCTATTTTATATGCGTTAATTTGAAATAAGTAATATTGTAATATTAAGCATTACAATAATGAAGATTTTTAAATGTAAACAGTGGCTTTCATCACCTCTAATAAAAGAGATTTTCTGTATTTTAGTCTTTTTGTGATGTGTCTACATAAAGTATTTTTATTTTTCTTAGGGATCTATAAACATCTAAATTTTTATAGGATAATTTTCAGTCTTTTAGCTTTTAAAATTGAGTTTTGATTTTTACCACAATTACATTTATTTTTTATAATTTAATCTGTTTTAAAGTCATCTTAAAAAATGGCTTTTAACTTTGAACCCATTATTCCTTTATTGAAAAAAGACTTTTTCACTAAAAGTATTTGTTAATTTTAAAATATAATTAATATATTTGAAAGTATTAATTTTGAAATCATATCACAAATAACTACAATTTGAAAATTATTCCTATACTGACCTTTATTAGTATCAGTACTAAAAGAGTAATAATGTCATTAAAATAAAATTTTTCATGATTTAACTACTTAAATAAAACTTTTCATAGTTTATCTAATTCTGAAAACCATCTTTTGCTACTTCCAAATATTTTTCAAACCAGTAAGCTTAACTGTGATCCCAAAATGTGATCGAGTAATTTCCTGAATACAAGATGCATAGTTAGATAAATATCTCTGTTCAGGTTTGATTCCCTTGCAACATTCATTTCTGTTTCTCAGTGATTTTGTTATAATGTATAACTGTGAAGTTCTGTGTAGTATCTCTGTTTTAAGAAGGCGTACCTTTTGTCTTTATTGAAAAATCAGTTATCCATAATATATAACAGATAAGTTTTTGCTAAAGTCCTCAAATGACAAAGAAGTTTTTACCGTTGCCAGTCTACGAAGAGGAGGTTGGTGGCAGCTGGTAGGCATGTGTCAGAAAAGACCTTTCACTTAGGTGTGAATTCTTTGAGAATGCACTTGGAGAAAGCTTTGAATACTAGGCTGAACAGTCTGTATGTCTTTTGCCTTTTAATCCAGTATAACTGAGCCAAACACTTCTGAAGTGCCTGCTCTCAGAAGTACCTGCTGCTGGTTCTGACAGGGATAAACAATGACACTTGGGTGACCTTATTGAAGAACTCCTTTGTGTCCTGCGCCCCTGATCGCAGAAATACCATGCAGTAGCATGCCTTGTCTATTTTTTGTACATGATCTGTTTTTTTAAGAACACTGTTAAATTATCCTAGTTCTGGGACAGTTAAATTGCTTGTTGTATTTTCTGTATTATCCAAAACAGTTCCTGAATTTTGCTTCCCAATTGCTTGTCTTTATTTCTAAAATGTCTGTATTATTATTATTATAAGAAACATAAAAATATAGTAGTATGGCTCATTTTTAAATATAGCAGTATTAATTAAATTTTATTCAATAAAATATAGTTACCCCTACAGCAATAAACGGGAGTACATGGAGGCAAATGTTTGGATTATACTAGAAATAATAAATAATTCTTACTTTTTTAATGTAATTTGGATATTTTCCCTTAATTGCTTTTATGGATCATTACTACAGCATTAAAATTGATAACTTTACTCTTGTAGATCTCATGTGCAGGGTAAATCAGTATCAAAGAGATAATCACTTGGAGTTTTGAATAGGAGTATACTTGAAAAATGTGTCACAAAGTTTCTTGCATCTCTGTTCTTTAAAGGTGTCTGAAAACCTTTAAAGAATCTTTACTGTACTATTGGCTCTTCATGAATAGAATAATAGTATTAAGCAGTGTTCTTTAAAGGTGTCTGAAAACCTTTAAAGAATCTTTACTGTACTATTGCCTCTTCATGAATAGTGTTAAGCAGGAAATGAAAAAAAAGTTTAGTTTCCAAAGTAGTTGAGAATTGAAAGGAATATTTAAGTACATTCCCTTTGAGTTGCAAAGTAATCACAAACTCTTCCTTGGAATAACATTCATGTCCTTTGGTAGAAATGAACAACCACCATACATCCTTTAGCATCTAGAACTTTGAGTGGTTCTTATCTTTAGTTTCTGTGTGGATTTGTCTTCTGGAATTAGAAGAGTAGATGGAAATTCCTTCTCAGGTTCTTCTTCAGGGACTAATTAATTTCTATCCACAATAAAACAGAAGGTCCACTAACTTCTAAATCTGGATCATTGTGTTAAGGCCTGTGTGTGACTTCTTCCATCCTCCCTGAACTTCTTCAAAGATTTAAAGATTGCAGGGATGGTAAAAGGCCATTCACATGGGCCAGAGGGTAACACACATTTCTTAGCTCTAGGATGGTTCATTGTTTTGGGAAGATCTTCATCATTTCCTAAAGAAAAAAGATCAGAAATGTCATTTTCAAATCCAAGTAATGAAACCTCTTTATAGGCAGAGTTACAATGTGTTTGTCTTAACTTTCCAGTTTGTACTCCAGTTTGAGTAATTAATTGAATGTAGTCATTTTAAGTTAAAGTTTCATAGTCTACAAAGCAGAAGATAAACCCTCGATCTCATTTTCAAAGTGCTTTATTTTTAAATTACAAATCAGAAGAACTGTAGCAGGGAGCCATGGAATATTTATGTAAATAAATGTTTTTCCAGAGTTTTAGGCAGTTACTTTGTATTTTTCTACTGAAAGCTTATTTTGTCACTTATTATAATTCTTGTAACTGTTATTTTAAAATACTTTAGAAACGCAGATTTATTATATGAATGATTAGTTTAAATCTAAAGATTTTTTTTCCTCCCTCCAGATACACAAGATGAGAAGGAAAGAAATAAAAAGTATGGAGCGTTTATACGTACTCTTCCAGGGGTCAACCGAGCAACCCTTGCAGCTTTAATTGAACACCTTTACAGGTGGGTGGATTCTTGAACTTTTCTAGATATTTCAAATGTGTCACTTAATAAATCATAATTTTTTTAAAATTTACGTAGCTGACCTTCTTCATGTGACTGTGACTCTTTCACCATATAGTAAGACCTGTTGCTTTAGTTTTCTTTTCTGTAATTAAAGTCACACAATTAAATGGCACTAGAGAATTTAAGTGAATCAGAAATAATCAAAAATCCCCAAATGTATAAGAAAGAATTTTAAAACTCACTTGAGTAGGAGTTGGAGAAAGGGGGGGGGTATTTTTCATTGCATTACACAAATATATAATCTCTAGTCTATGACTGTCTGCGGAATGTGGAATACATTTTAATAGAGAATTTTAAAGCATGTAACATGCAATTACAGAGTGAGTGAATGATTTATTGTATTCTGAGTGATCAGGGTTCTCTGACAGGAATCTGTTTTTGAGGACAGTGTTTTCTTTTGATATGTTTGTTATAAACTTTCATTTTTTCACTATCAGTTTATGTCTTATCTGACCCCAGATATTTGATATCAGACTTATCAAATGAGAAAATATTTAAAATTAAAAGTATTTTGCATGTCAGGGTATAAAGGTCACTTTGCATTTGGAAGGAGATAAGAAATAAAATGGTGAACTGGTAGATTTGGAGGGTGAGGGTATTTAAAAATAACATTTTAAGTTAAAACTAAAGATTGGTTTGTGTGTGTTGATCTTAGCAAGAATTATCATAAAAACTTTTAAAAGTGTAAATTTTGCTTAAGGGAATATATTGTAGCTCCCTGTATGAATAAAATATTCCCTTGAATAAATTTCTATAAAGCTGAAGTCTACTAAAAGTATCTTCCTTGGAATCCAGTTTAGAAATCTTTCATAGCATGCCTTTTCTCTATCTTTTTCAACCACTAATTTTCATGCAGTATTGTAAACTCTTATTACTGTAAAACTGATTTTCTGGTTTTTTTTTCTCCCTTGTTGCTGTGGGCTATGTTAAGTAGATGCCCTAACTGCCAAGCTGCATTCTCAGAAAAACTGATTTTCCTATTGCAGCACACAAATATAGCTGGGCAAATTTTAATATAGATAATTTTAGCGTGAAGCATGTAATTATAGAGGAGAGAATGAGTGAGTCACTGTGGCTTGAATTCCAGGGAATGTTTATATACTTCAAATTTAAAAAGAAATGTGAACTGGGTATGGAAAAAAATAAAATTACAAAACCAGACACAATGGTACAGTTTTAGTCCCAGTTACTTGGAAGACTGAAGCAGGAAGAACACTTACTGGAGACTGGTCTGGGAAACACAGAAAGTCTGTGTCTCTGTCTCTGTCTCTGTCTCTGTCTCTGTCTCTCTCTCTCTCAGACACACACACACACACACACACACACACAAAGAGTAAAGAATATCTGTCTTCTGGGACAGATGAGTACTAAGACATATACAGGAGACTATAGTTAGCTGACAGGAGGTTGTGAAAGACTTTTCAGTTCATTCAAACACATTTGGACTTTATCCCTTTAAGAAATGAGTGTGCAAATCCATTTTAGCCCATTAGCCCCTGTGATCAGACTTACTGGAAGAGGCAGAGAAACTAAGTAGGGAACACTTTCTTTCAGTTTCTGATAAGGTTTGAATGAAAAAAGATTGAATAGGCTAATTCTGGAACACTTGGGAATGCCTTTGGACACCAAGAAGTAAAGGAAGAAAAATAAAATCCGTATTATACCCAGTTCTCCCAGAAGTTAAAGCAGTCTCAGAAACTAAAAATAAATGAGATAAAGACTGCCTTATGGAAATGATGTTACAGAAGTAGTCTCAAGAAAGGTGTAATGTTTGATAATGTCATCAAAAGTTTGAGAGGTGAATCTGTTAAGGTCAGGTTGATGTAGCATTTAATTCAATCCCTAATTTAGATACAAGATCATTTCCACCATCAGTAACTTCCACTTAATTCCATTCACCAGATATTTATAATGCAGTACAGTGTGATTAAAGCAAACGTGCCTGACTGTGAGAACCTGAGAGTCTGACTTCAGTGGCAGACATGGAGATAAATTTTCTGGATGTTTGCAGTCTAGTGTGATAAAAGTACAGAAGTAGTTTTGAGAGAGGTGTCTGCAATTGCTACATTCCTCCTTTATTAAATTCCAATTTCTTTTGAATCTTGTAAATCATATATGATGCTTATATTTGCTCTGTCTCTGGAATTTTGCATTTTATTATGGATTTCTTACATTATCATATATATTACCATCATGTTTACTTTTTCTTGTTATCTACCTGAATTTATGTTCCGTATACACAGGAACACCTAGGTTAGTGTTACCATATTGTTTAATGGACTATGCTGTCTTCTTTAGTGTTTGTATTTTTTTAAGTTTCCAAATTAATTGTGAACGGGCAGTGGAGCCGGGAATGACAAATAGAGACCATTATCAGCTACTTCCACTTACTCCCATCTACTGCAATTTCATCAGTGTAAATTTACCTTTCTTGGGGTGACAGCTGTAGATTTTTAAAATTTTATTCACTATGATCTTGTGTTTGTGAATACTTTAAATGCTTTCTGAAAGACTCCTGATTATAGGTCAGTGAGTAGAAAAGTTGACTTGTTTGTTCATATCTGCCCTTCGTTCTCTGGTACTACAGGCTGAACCCAAGGTCTTGGGTATCCTAGGCAAGTGCTCTACCACTGAGCCACAACCCAGTTCCTTTTTATATTTCATTCTAATACAGTTTCCTTAAGTTGTTCAAGCAGAGCTGCAACTTGCAGTCCTCCTGCATCAACTTCCCAAATACCTGAAATGACTGGTGTGAGCCACCCTTTCTGGCACTATTTGCTCATTAAAAAGAAACAAAAAAACAAAGGTATTCTTAGTTACATCCATGAAAAGTGTGGTTGTGTTTTTAAATGAAGAGTTTGCTTTTTGAGATACAACAATACCCATTTTGAATAACCATTTAATACATGTTGCTAGGTGTTCTATCTTACCTGATGTATACTTTCAGGAAAATTTAGCTAAGTCTCAAATCTGGAATTGAGAACTTATACAATATACCTAGTAATCCACCTTGTTTGCTACCAACTTCCTCCTCTTCTCTTCTGTCATTGTGTTGCAACCCGAGAAGTCATTTTATACCACTCTGGATGCACATGTTCATGCTTTGGCTGCAAGTAGTTTAACTGACTGTAACCATGCAGATGTGGCCAACCTACCCTCTAAATCACCATCAAGTACTGTTTTGTGACTTGTACTGATCTCTCCTTTAACAAAAGTTTTTTTTCTCATATCTTCAGGCAAACTCCAAAGCTACTTGGAAGAAAGCACCGTGTGTGTGTGTGTGTGTGTGTGTTTTAAATCACCTCTGTTCCTTTTATGTTATAGGACTTTAATATGTGTCTACTTAAAAAAAATGATAAATGACTATATTGGTTTATAGTTCAGTTCTATGAAATCTTCAATAGAAATGTGTCATGATGAGTTGTGTTTTTCTCTGACAGGGTTCAGAAATGCTCAGAAATCAATCACATGAATGCCCATAATCTGGCTTTGGTGTTTTCATCATGTTTGTTTCAAACTAAGGGACAAACTAGTGAAGAAGTGAATGTAATCGAAGACCTAATTAATAATTATGTAGAAATATTTGAGGTGAGCATTCTATATCCTGCCTTTGTTAATATAGATTTGATGTTACTGTTTGCAAAGACAGATGAGTATTTTAGGATGTTGCTCTTTGTCTTTACTTGTATTTAGATATGAAGAAAATAAAGGATTTTTTTTTTGAAGTTTTTAAATACAACCAACTTTCTAACGTATAGGCATTCATTTAAATTCATCTGCTTTTAAAGCTCATTTACAATCTGGTTTTTATTGGACAAAATAGTTCTATTTATAAGGGTTTGTGTGTGTGCAGTTTTCTTCTCAGTATGTGTGTGCATTAAATTTATGAAAAGTTGTGAATTTACCAAATTTAATAATAACTATCAGGCTTTTAAATTCTACAATTGAAAGAATTTTAACTATTTTTTAAAATTGTGCCTCCAACTAGAAAAACTCTGAAGTATTATTTTTCCATGGTTTGTACTAAGTTAACACTGTTTTAGTTACTTGACTTTTGAATTTTCTATTTTGTGAAGTTAGTATTTTCATGTTTTATCAGTCAACTGCAAGAATAGAATGCTTTCATAGTTCATCTAAATGAAAATAGGAAATAGACTCATGGCTAGAATATGCTGGGTCTATGTCAAAGATTCAGTTCTACCATGTAATTAATTCTAGTGTGTAAGGTTTGTTATATAACCTTTATGGGAATTGTACTAAGTGATGCTTAAAAATTTACTTGTTTTCTGGAGATACAGGTATGCCACATGAAACAAAGTGGGTTAATGTAATAACATAAAGGTCATCATCTATAGAGGTATACATTCATATTAGAATAATTTATTACAAGATTCCTTAGTGAATATGAAAGAACTATTTTAATAAAATAAAATACAGTTTCTACTGAAATTCATAGAAGAATGGACACCATGATTGCTGGATTTTCTTTACCCTTTGATCTCTTCTCTATTTCTTCATATGTGTGTTTGCTGTTTTTGATCAATAGCAACTTCTTGCAATAATCTTTTGTTAAAGAAAAAATAAAATTGTGGCTTTACATGCTCTCTTTATATTCTAGTTTTGTCCCATTCTATTAATAGGAACTAAATGATTATCTTCATAGTTAGATTAAACCCATCTTTTCTTAGATGTTAAAGATTTAATAAGCACTCGATGAAAATTTTGGTTTGAGAAATGAGACATGATTCTTGACCTACCAGAACTTTGAAACCAGTCATCAATCTCTTCGCTTGTTTAAATCTCTTCAGGAATAAGGCTTCCCCATGTGGAAGCTGCAGCTTAAGGAAGAGTGTCCACACGTGCTCTGCACATTATGAGACTTTGTTTCGTTGGCTTTATTTCTGCCCCAGCTGTGTGGTCTCCAACTAATTAAGATTGCCATTCTTGGACCTGGGATATAGCTCAGTGGCACAGCGCCTGCCTGGCAAGTGCAAGGTCGTGAGATCAATTCCTGGTACCAAAAAAAAAAAAAAAAAAAAAAAAAGACCATTATCATTTATTTTTATCTTGTGAGGATTTAAATTCCCGAAGAGTTATTGAGGATGAATATCATCAGTCCTTGTGCTCTACATTATTAGAATGTCCCAAATTATATTTTAAACAGGTTAAAGAAGACCAAGTCAAACAAATGGACATAGAAAATAGCTTTATTACCAAGTGGAAAGACACTCAAGTGAGTAGTAATAGTTAGATTTGTAAAGAATTAAACAAAAACAAAAACTTTGATTGTAAATAAACATATTGTATTTTCAAGTTCCTATTTGAAGGAAAGCAGAATGACAAAAAAGAACCTTGATAAAGTAATCATGTGATTCTGTAACCTGATACATCCATAGATAATGTTAACATAATTTTTTAAATACAGAGGAAAAATCTATTCCATTTATCAAGATTTATTTTTTAAAAAACACTATGAAAAATGCTAGGGAATTTCAAAGGAAGCATTTAAAGCCAAAAAAAAAAAATACTAGAAGAAATTGCAAATTCAGATAGCATAATGATTCCTTCATGATTTTGAAAATGTGAATTATTATATGCTTTTGCTTTGTGTGCTCTCAGTTGATTATATTAATGAGAGTCTTTCTAATGTGATCTTTGTAATACAGGCTAATTTTTAAGTCATCTTTCCTAAATCCTGTCTGGCTTTCCTCAGTCACATTACATGGGATGTGTGTTTTCAGGTTGCATTATGCTTTTCCATGGTACCTTACATTGTTTAATGAATATTCATTGGAACCGCTTAAGGCTAACCATTAATCGTCTTGTAGTAACTAGGAATTATAGTGGAATCAAGGTTTCAGTGTAAATAATAGAAGTCTGTTAAATGTGCTCTGTTTATGGTTACAGTCAGATAATGAAGCAAATGCTTACTTATTAGTTAGATCCTAAATTTACCTAAATCTTGAAATGCCTACTACTAATTAGAGGAAGCATTGGAACTATATTTCCATATGAAGGAGATGAGGCAACACTTCGATTCCTCAGTACTAATACTATGATATTATATACATCTGTTTATTATTATTATTGCATCTATTTTAACCCAAAGTCATTACTGTAGCTTCGAGGGGAGTGAAACTGTGGTTCATTGTCAATTCTTTTAAATTCTCACTATTTGAGAGTTACTTCTGAAATAAAGGATTATATGAGCCTAAGAGATAATCTTTGGCAGCATTATCTTATTATTAGAAAAGTATTAATACCCTTTTGCACGTTTGTCTTTTATATTCATAATAAAAGAAATGAATCTTGAATGCATTTAAATGCAGTAGAAAATACAAGAAAACAAGTTTCTAGACAATAGAATAAATAGAAAAGTAGAAGAATCTGAAAAAAAGTGTTTCTTTTGCTTGAGTTTTTCATTACTCAACGCTTTCCTCTCGAGTATTTTTCTAACAGTCTGTGTCTTTCCTCTGTTTGAATTTCTTGGCTGCTGTTCCTTTATGGCTTTTTCCTATGAGTTCTTTGTGTTTGCTTTTTTTTTTAATTTTTAAAATGTGTCTTTCCTGGAGAGTTATTTATGCAAACATAGTGAAAAGCAAAAAATGTCAACTGTATCTTTTTCTTCCTAGAATTTTTGCATAGCATTGAAAGTGAGAAAGAAAAATTGGAAATGATCTTTTCTATGCCTATGGTGACAGAATAATTATGAACATTTTTTCAAAGTAATCTTTTAGTGTTTTATCCATAAATTTACTCATCAGGTTTTATATTGAGCCAAATTTATTTGCAAAATGATTCCTTCTCCATTATAATCATTTAAAAAATACTGGGTGATGAGTGTTATTTGAAAATGGTTACTTAACAATAAATTTCTGAAAAGAGCCGCTCAAAATATTTTTCAAAATTTTATTTTTGTTTTCTGACATGTATCTTCTTTTAATCTTGTGGGATATAATGACCCAAATACTATTCTTAAATTCTTAGTCAAAAGTAAATTAAAATAAACCTTTATTGTTTGCCTATTCTGTCACCTCAATTATTTGTTTTGTTTTGTTTTACTAGATTCACTTTCTCGATTTGTAGTTTTAATACAGATCTGACCTAATTTATCCTTCAGTTACAATGTTTGAAATTTATCATCTTTTTAAAAATTTTAAGAAAACCTATTTTGTCTTTAGGTATTAACATTATGTATACATTATGATTTAAAGCAGAATTATATGTGGCTCCTTTTGACTCCTCATTTTGTTTATCCAGTTAAGTACATGGTGATGGCCCCTATGACCTCTGTTTTCAAAGAGCTTATTTCCACTGTAGTCATATTCATAATTTCAGTAACAGTATGGGAGTATTTGAGAACACTGAGCTCTCAAGTCTGAGTTAAAAAGTCACATTGTGATTGTGACATTAATGTAGACCCTTTGTCATTAACCTTATCTTCAAATTAGTATATCATGCTTGTGAACAAGGGAATCGAACTAATTTCAGTCTTTGAATGACGATTTTTAAATCTCGTTAAGTGTCATGTATGTGTATTTATTTTAGTGTTGTATGTGCTGTCTTTACATCCACCCTTTCTAGGTTTCCCAGGCTGGAGATTTGTTAATTGAAGTGTACGTAGAGAGGAAGGAACCAGACTGTAGCATTATAATTCGGGTGAGTTCTAAAGAAGATTGTAAAGAGTGTTGTTGGACATCATAAGTATTAGCATCAATTTACATATTTTGAATTTTCCAATGTTTCTTATATTTCATGTTATTTTTCCAGTTCAAACAAATGACTAATGACAAGATTGTATTTTCATACTAATATTCTCCAGGAATTTTATGTTTTAGTTATTTGGAAAGGTTAGGATATTCTGTAGCTTCTGGAAAATTACCTGAACTCATAAACTTGCTTTTCCCCTCCTAACTTCTTAACATTAGGCAAGTTATTTAACCTTGTTTCAGCCTCAGTCTTCTCACTTATAACAGGAGGAAAGGTTGCAGTTTTCACATTATATCATTGATGTCAGCATTCACTAAACTCACACGTGAAACACTTGGCAAATTCTTTAGCAAATATATGTTTAACAAATATCTATAACTATAGTGATACCATTATTGTCATTATTAATTGCTAACCCTTGTTTCATGTACTTTAACATTCTGTCTTTTAATTTATTTAAATATTGGCTAACCCTTTTCTTCCTTGGGAGTATCACTCCTTCATGATGAAATAAAACGTAGATCCTTCTCATACTGCTATATTCAGTAATTAGTTTGCCTTGTGTACAGTAACTATGGCATTTCATGCTCTTATTTGATAAGACTATGTTTCCTACCTGCAGAATAGATATTCTGCCATGTAAGGAAGTTCAACTTTCATTTCTTACCTTTTTTAAAACCTAACTTTTACCAGTCACAACATATGATAGCTTTAAAATCTATGTTAGATATAATTATTAATTTCGATATTTCTAGTGCTTACATATTATGACTACATGACACCAGCTACCTTACCTAGAAGTTGGAACTGAAATATTATGAACATTGATAAAATCCTTTATGAAGCATTTATTTGGCCAGTCTTTGTCCACATGATAGTTCTTATACTAAATGTGTGATTTTGCTTATAAGGCAGCTGAGAAACTAGGATACATCAATCAGCACATGTCTGTTACTAATTCTGAAAGAGACAGCTGAAGCACATGATTTAACTGTTCGTACACATAACCTCTTTAGGAGCACGTTTTATTTTTACCTAACTTATATAACAGATTTTACCTAAGTTATATAACAGAAATTATAATTCAGCAAAATTTTCATGTTTTCTTAAGTGTATATAGGTGAGATTGTACATTTTCACCAAGAAGAGCTCCTAATGTTCCTTAAAAGTTTACAAAAACTATTCAGAAATCACCAGTAATGTTTGTTTCCATACTTAAGACTTTATAGAACCCTTTAGTTATGTTTGTCTCTGTTGATCATTCCCCCAGCCCTTGGGGGTAGATGGAGTACGTGACATCTTCATTTGTAGGAATGAAAACTAAGAATTGAAACAAGTTAAGCCCACATACAAAGTTGAGTCATCACCTCCCAAATCTGATGGTCATTTTACTGACCCATACATTCCACAGAGGAATGGTTTCCTAAATATGGAGTTCTAGTTGTGTTTAAGAGGCGCTTTGGGTTTCTTCCGAGGCAGAGGATCTTCTGCTTCCAATCAAGGCACTTCTCTGCTATCTTCTTTCACAAATTTTCTTTCTCAGTACTATATTTGAAGAACAACTCCTCTCTTAAAAATTTTAAATTTATGTAGGATCAAAAGCAACATTAAAGTGATCCACCTTATTGTTCTTGTTGTTTGGAATTCTCCACTTTTCCCAGATGCTAAAGCTTATATTTTTTTAAAAAGCTTGTGTTCTTTGAACTTTTCTAAGTACAAAAATGAACTTCATTTTATATTTAATATATTTCTTAAACAAGTCCTAAATTTCATGAAATATAAAAGATAGAGCATGTGAGTTGCCTATAGTGAAAAATGTTTTTGTTATCTATATATGTCCAACAGTCTTAAGAATAACAAGGGGGACTCAAAATGGAAATGAGCACATTCCTTTCCGAAGAAATTTTGGAAGAGGGATATATAAACTCAGTTGCATTTGCAACAAGTTTAAGCTAACACTTAAAACTTGTTTCACATTATTGCTAAATTCTAGCTAAAGAAATGATTTTAGAAAGCATGCACTGAAGATTTGAGAAAAAAACAAAACAAACAAACAAACAAAAAACTAAGCAGAAATCCCAAAAGTCCTGGAAGAAGTGGTTTGCTTCTGCAGTGGCCTCCAGCTTTGGCTTTCAGACTGTCATGGAGCTGGGCCCCAGGCTGGCTCTGCTGAGTCTGCCCTGAAATCCTGGCTCCCACGTAATCTGGTATCCCACCATCTGTCACTTGGCATGGCAGCATGTACCACAGACTATCAAAACCCTGGGACTTCTTGGCAGGATAGACAGTAGTCAGTCAACTGTGTATAATTTAGGGCCACGTCTGAATAAACCAAGTTGCTGTGTGCTCTTGATTATAGAGCTGACATATAAAAGGTTGTACTCCTAGGAGATTATTTTATTTGTTGTCTGGTGAAAGTCTGTATGTGACTAGAAACATCTTTCCTTCCTTTCTCATCAAGTGAGAAAATCCTTTGTGATTCTGTCTATAGTGTAATATTCCTTTGCATTTACATTAAATTTTATTAAGTTTAATGGAGATAATCTGGACATGCTATCTCTTCCTACTGCTTAGAGAACATAGTTTTTACCATATGAGGAAATGAGGTATTGTTAGATGGAGAGTATTATTGCTGTAGCACAAGGCTGCTCTTTGTCTGACATAGTTTTTAAAGACGTACTGCCTCTTTTACAGATATCTCCTGTGATGGAAGCAGAAGAATTAACTAATGACATATTAGCAATAAAAAATATCATTCCTACAAAAGATGATATATGGGCCACATTTGAAGTCATTGAAAATGAAGAACTAGGTAAGTGACTTTCATGTTAGGGATGCTTAAAGCCTTTACAGTATGAAGAAATATTCTTATTATGTGGGGGAGAAGTCATTACTAACATTTTATGTCTTCCTAAATATTAGCCTCTTGTTATAAATTCCCTTCTAAGTACTTGTTATATGTTACCACCAGTCAAGGTTACCTTCCTATGAATTTATTCACCAAAATAATTAGATTATGTATTGACTATAAAAATAAGGTGTAAAGTGTTAGATAGCTGTGTTTTCGCCTCATGAAAGAAGGCCTTTGTTTATAGTGACAAGCAGTAAGATTTATGAAAATATGCAGTGTCACTACCACCATTCTTGTATGACACTAATTTAAGAAAGCAAAGCATGTATATTTAAAGATTATTTATTATTCTTAAAAAAATTTTGTTTTAAGCCTAGCAAGAGCTTTTTCTCTTGGCTATTTCATTTTGTCTATCTTTAGTGTATCAAATATTTTGTCCTTGTTCCTTACAAAGAAATTGAAGGGTAAAGAGACCTTTTAAATCAGTTTTACTACCCCAATAGTCACATACTGAATAAGCTTAACATTCTAATAAGACCATTTGGTTTTAAAGACCTCTGGGGGGAAAAAAAGGATGAAGAATGTCTTTATCCCTTGACCATCTGTCTAGCTAATACCTGCTAAGGTCTCAGGACCTTTTCAAGTATAGCTGTCAAGCTGCCAAAAGGAAACCTTGCCATCCGCAAATAAAAATTAAAATTTAATGTTGAAATACTCCATAGTGCCTTGTTAGGAGTGTTGCAGTCAGTGTTAGATGTAATGGGAATGAATGATTGTGCTTTGTCTTCAGTTAGTCCATCTTAATATTTTAATCCCTTTATTTCTTTTTGTCATGCACAGTCGTTGAAAAAATCTTAATTTGTGGCTAGGTATTATGTTTTCAATATGCATTGCCAAGATCCAGATTCCCTCGTATCATCTCAGTACTTTCCATGAACAGAACTGCTCTAGCGAGTGACTCCAATGATGCCCAACTGTCAAATCCAATAGATTTGCTGCAGGTTTTACCTGTTCATTCTGTGGCATTGTTAATGACCTTTCTTTCCCTTTTCCTTTGATGATCTTCATTCCATTGTCAATCCTGCCTAGATTCTCTGCTTGATTCTGTGATCATTTTGACTCATTTTTAACTTTTTCCTCTTTCCACCTCAATGTGAGACTTCTTCCAATTTCCTTTGCAATCTTTACTTACTTTGTAAGTTCTTTATAGAAAATCTATTCTGTTCTTTGCACTTGACCAACATGTGAGTGTCATTTCTCATATAAACCTTTGTTCTTTCCCCATGGGCCCCAGTTTGGTTATCTCCTTTAAAGTCCATATTCAGTTTCATTGCTTATTTTCTGATCTCTTTTTTTGTACTGACTAGTACCTAAAGTTATATTTGTCTAGACAGGAGCTTCGTGAAATGAATTAGGGATTCAATTATTTCTTGTCTCTTTGTCTTTAATGTCCCACATGATGCCATGCAGTTAACCGCTATTAAATAAATAAAGCATACTATTATATGATTGTGTGATATAGGTGTGGTAGAGTCTTTTGAATTTTCCTTTTTGCTTAAGTTTCATAATGGGTCCAGCTTATCAGCTTCATTGTATTTGTTAAAGATATTTTTTGGCATTATTTCCAGAATTATCTATCTAAATCACAGATTAGATTGTGTCATTCCACCAAATAAAATTGTTTTTATTATTTTGCCATTGTGTCTTCTTAAGATCCAGCTAAAGTGCCTCAATGACATTCAGATGAACATAGTTTGCACTGATTTACTTTAGATCATTTGCTTCTACATTTATAATACTATATACTATTCAACTTGTAGAATAGGATTTCCATACCTGGTTCTTCCTTTGATCATACCTTTTTAGGCCACTTAACATATGTCGTAGATCTTTATATTGCTCACAACCTACAGGATAATGCACTGTTATGGGTACAGCCCAGCCAAGTCTCATGTAGTCATGGCATGAGCAGCCGTGGAGTCTGGTGTTCATGATTGGTTTGTTGTCTAGCTCTGGGATTGGCGATGTGAGTGCTGTACCCGCCCAGGGGTAGAGCCGACATACAGTGCAAAGGTGGGTTGAAGCCCTACCCTCTCTCTCTCTCTTGCTGGTTCACCTTGCCGTTTGGCAGCTGCCATGAATGGCTGCCCCACGACGCCACCCTGCCTTGCAACCAGCTGAATATGGACTAAAACCCCTAAGAACTGTAAGAAGTAAATCTTTCCTTTCCTAATTTTGGGCATCAGGTATTCTGTCTCAGCAATGAGAGAAAAGTAACTAAGACATGCACTTATTCCCCACATGCAAACATTCCCCAATAACATCTTTTTTTTCCCCCCCAGTAACATCTTCTTAACTGAGATAGAAGAAGAAAATAAATATATCCATTGTGAATCTAAGTGACTTGGATTGTGGCTCTTTATACAGATATATCCAAGTGTAGAAAGCACATAAAAAGATATCCCTGTTACTAGATTTCTAAGTCCTTGTTAGGGCTTGGGCAGTTGATTATTTCCTGCGTACTTCTATTTCTGTTTATTTTAGGAGATTCACTGCAGAATACTGAGTCATATATTTTAAGGTAGGCACCCTCTGTTTTTTTTTTTTTTGTGTGTGTACCTGGGATTGAACTCACAAGCTTGCGTTTACCAGGCAAGCACTTTAGCAGCTGAGATAAATCTCCAGCAAGCATCCTCTTCCTACTAACACTTATTTTTTTCAAGGATTAAGTTTGATTAAAGCAGTGCTGGCAAACTTACAGCATGTGTGCCTCAGCCAGCTATTTGTTATCATTGAAAGCTCTAACAGGTTTGCCATCACTGGATTAAAGTCTATGTCATAGTATTGGAACTTTGTGCATTTGGTCACTGGTCCTCCTGACAGAGAAGAACAGATAGAATGGAAGGAAATGCGTACAGCTTGAAGGATTACATTCTACCTGGAAACATTGTTTTTGAAATTTCTTTTTGGAAAATTGGGAGCATCTTTTCCTGAAAATGACTAGTTAGCTAATTGTGTGTGATTCTCAGCTCCACAAAATGCTAAGATTTGGTTGGTTTTATGTTGTTTTTCCTTCTTTCTAATAAAAAGGAAAGAAAAAGTTGTCCTAATAAAGATACAAATATAGTAGGAGACATCAAGTTGATTTGATTTGTACATGTCTGAATCAAAGAAATATCCTATGGACATCAAACATGTATACATTTGGCTTAGTGTTAGTGTTTGGTCAACTGTAGAAATTGGCAGAGAGAAAACTAGGATATTTTTCCTGCTTATAAAGGAACAATTGTAGGGACACAAGGAAAGTGACAGTGATTATGTTGGTTGACTGAAGTAGATGGAACCTGCATATTACTGACCTTCTGAAGTGTTAAAAGCTTTATTTCTAGTAACATGCAGGGAAGATACAGTGAACTATAAGAAGAAAATGAAAGGCAAAATAGTAGTCACAAGATCTTAGTTTTTAAGAAAAATGTCAACAGGAAATTGGTGCGTTCCCTAATGTAAAAATAAATCCTCCAAGTAATAAAATGATAAAAATTAATAAATGGATGAAACACTATTTCTCTACCCTGTTGTATATAGTGCCCTATTTGTGTAATAAATATTCCATACCATTCACTTTACCTTTCCAAGATAATTTGTTATACTTACTTTAAAAATTAAAAATCATACCCCGGATATATCAGAATAATTAAGAGAAACATAAATTAAAGGATATGTTTATAATTATGTAATATGCATATGCAGTCAAAGATGATGAAAATAGATTCTTACATCTATAAATGGAATCACTATTGATCTATCAGAAGCCCAGAGTAACATTTCAGTTTTGTGACCAATAATATTAGAAGCATTATCATCATTGGTGAAATGAAGAACAATTCTTAGAATAGTTCTTACTAAAGCAAAGCACATTCACTATATGATAGATTCATGGAACAATAAATCTAGGCTTTGATCTTGCAAAATATTTTGATGTTTTTTGTATCTTGATTTTTATATTGCAATCATGTAAATATACAAACTTGAGTTAGATTATATCTTCAATTAATTTACATATAGAATTTCCCTTTAGATGAATACCATAAATACTTTAAATTTATGCTGAATAGAAAACACTTCTTTTACATTTCTTGAAAGATGTCAAGAATCATTGACCCACTCATGCTAATTGTTAGGGCAAGTTCAAACCCATAGTAGCAGAGTATGTTGGGTGGCTTTCCTTAGCTGTGACAGATACTTGAGGTAAATCAACTTAGAAGGAGTGAAGATTTCTTCTGATTGACAGTTTCTTCTGATTGACAGTTGCAGAGGTTTCAGCCCATTACCAGTTGGCACTGTTGCTTTTGGGCCTGTGATGAAGCAGAACAATATGGTGGCGAGCATGTGACAGAGTAAAACTGCTCACTCACTTACACAGGGTGGCTGGGAAACAAAGACCTCAGGTTCCCATTTCCCTTCAAGGGCACACCCTCAATGATCTAACTTTCTCATACTAGTCCCCATCTCCTAAAGGTGCTACCTCCCGGGTGTGCCACAGGCTAGAAACTAAGCCTTCAACACCTGGCCTTCAGGAAACATTCAGATTCCAAACCTGAGCAGAGAAGATACTCTCTCCATCAGTAGTGACCCTTTTCTGACTCTAATCTGCACCTGGAAACTTATCTTATCCTCTGTCAGTGTAGCATCTATACCCTCTAGGTCCTTTATATCTTGAAACAACTGCCTGAGGACTCTCAGAAGTAGACTTCACTGAGAGGTTTGAGTTATGAAGCAGTTACTTTCTGTGCAGCAATATCATAGCAAAATATTTTCTTTTTCCTTCCTCATAGCACTAGGTATGAAAGGTCTGATTTTTCAAAAGAATTTCTGAGGTTCTCGTCATTGACACATGAAGTTCTGCTATCCTCTGATCATGTAAACGGGACAAAGAAAGGCTCGCATAGCCCTAAGATTTTGATTATTGAGTAGGCTGTAATTGTCTCTGGAAACTCTTGATAATTACTACCAGAAATTTAAGGACAACAGTTTTTATTTCAGGAGGAAAATGAATAGCTATTTTTTAACGAAGGACATCAGGTTTATTCTTTTCATAAGATTTTAAACAATAATGTGCTTACTTAGCTAAAAAAACTAGCTCCATAACCTATTTTTGCCAAAATTATCCTAAATTTTTAGCAATTTTTATTCTCCTGTTACTATAAAAGAGTTACTTGTTTTTCCATAATGTCCTAATGCTAAATGGCTTACATACCATATCATTTATTTTGACAGAGGGTTGTAACTATAGGTAATTTTTATTTCTATAAACTTATAGCCCAAAAATATTTAATGACAGTCATATTTTCCTACTTTTTATCTCTTTCTTAAGGTGAAAATTAATACCATTTTATAATGGTAGCATTTAGCCGTCTAATACATACTTCTCTTTCCATCCCATTTGCAACTGTATTTTTTAGTATCTTGGTTTGCAAGGTTTTTCTTCTATAATATTTCATACTGCGATACTGATGTCAACCATATACCTAACTTTTTGAAATCCAAATCATATGCCTCTTGATAAGACTCCATATCTGCTGTAATGTATTTTAGTATAATTAAGAACTCCTGTTTCTATCACTATAATATCTTCTTGTAATAATGTGTAATACTGACCCTCTTTATTGTAAATGTTCTGACGTTTGAAACTCTCATTACCAATTAAATCCTGTAACCAAGGAGAGTGAGTTTTTATTTCAAGTCCCATGCTTTGTTCCAGGTAAGAACATGATTCCTGCTTGGTCAACGCAACTGCCCTATCACTTGGTTTCCTTACATGCAGAATGTTAAATATGTTTTGCCATTGTTTCCTTACTGTCTTCTCAAGTAGGATGGGAAAGTGAAGGAGGAAGCAAGAACTGATGTTCTTTCTTTCTTTCTTTCTTTCTTTCTTTCTTTCTTTCTTTCTTTCTTTCTTTCTTTCTTTCTTCCTCACTTCTTTTCAATCATCAGAAACATAACAAAATGAAACTTAGTAATTTGATACTTTTTTCCCAGAAAATTACATGTGAGAAACCATTACTACTAAGTATTGTAGTTAAAAATGGGGGCTTTAAAATCAGATAGATTCAGATTCAAATCTCTGTTTCTTGATTTAATCATTATGTAAGTGTAAACTATAAATGTAAATAATAAATAGAATGTATAAGGAATGTTACCGTAAGAGTTTAAACTGGTAACTGATGTAAAATATACAATATATGTAATATCTAACGCATTGTTGTTATTCCAGAAATGACAGCTATTAATGAGATAATGTCTCAGAGCTAGTGAGCAGTACTGTCAAGAATAATATACCATATGTAAAGAGAGAACTTATTCTACAATTGTTTTGACATTTAGATACTTCTAATTCCAATGATAAGAAACCAATTTGTAGGGTAATTAGTAGCTAGTTTATAACTGTGGCAAATTGTGGCCTCTTACGATTTTTGTCCAAGCTTTTGGAAAATTATTTGAAGGAGAACAATGCCAGTGAGGCACAAATGTTTTTTCTAGTTTAAATTTTTTTTTCATCTGCTAATCTTTCAACAAATGTTTCTGTAATTTATGGTCTCCCCAAAATTCATTTAGTAGTTAATACCTGGAATATTTATTGAGCTTCTATTATGTACTCATTACTCTACCATTATGCAGAAGAAAGACAAAAGTAGATTGAGATACAAATTTTAAGATGAATGGATTAATGGCTGTCTTTTAAAAATTCCCATTTTGAATAATAAATAAGCTTACTCAAATAAACACAGAATGAAGAACTGGATTTCAGTTTACTGGATAGGAAGCAAACATCTTGTAATTTGCCTGGAAGTAGAAAATA
Organism: Dasyprocta punctata; assembly: GCA_004363535.1. Classification (NCBI taxonomy): domain Eukaryota; kingdom Metazoa; phylum Chordata; class Mammalia; order Rodentia; family Dasyproctidae; genus Dasyprocta; species Dasyprocta punctata. The sequence goes on along the minus strand of RJWM01005934.1, from coordinate 55,098 downwards.
TTTTCTTCTGTGGACTTGGGATTATTGATAACTCCTCCAATGACATGGGCATAACCGGAGAGAGCAGAATTAGAGAGGATGTGATATATTTGGTCCATTTTTATTTTTGATTTTATTACCAGTTACAGCATCATGGGCCAATTATAATGCTTCTTGCCTTTTTCTTGTTTATCATTGGCAATATTACTTTGAAAAAAGTTCAATCCTGTATGCTATATATTTAGGAGAGTTGAGTTGACATATATGGCTATGAGAAAGTAACGTCAACATCATTATGTCAAAACTTCTCTTCTTGATAATTATGCTATTTTCAGTGCACCGAGAAAGTTGGAATTTCTTTTTTTCAGCATATGCTTCTGTCATATTTTATTAACTGATTGGCATATTTTGATCACCAACAAAATTTTCTCATGAAGCTTTGATTGTAATTGTAAGACATTTTAAAACTCCATGCTATGAATGTGTGATTCATTTGTCTAAAACAAAAAAAGATATGAAGATTCATCAAAGAGAGACTTTTAAATTGTTATTTAGTTTCTTGTTTCTTGGCCTATTATTGTATATGAACAACGTATAATATTGCCACATAATGTTTCTGATTGATATGTCTACGAATAGTTAAACATAGATTCTTTGGTGCTATATTGCAATTATTTTCATATTTTATTCAAAATAATACTTTATAGTTTTATATTAAGTATGAAAATACCAACTATAAGTTGTTCATTAGTATTGATCAAAAATTGTAAGGTTTTAATCTTTTTGGGACAAAGAATTAAGTCATGCTTATCATTTAGTGTTAGATAAAATTAGTTTTGCTATCCTTTTAAAGTTACTTAATTGCATATGCAGATTGTCAGCTCACCCTAAGCAAACCAGGATGTTATTTAAATTAAAAAGAAGATAGAATAAGACACATGTTCATAGTACTAAAGGTAGATTCCTGAAATTTTACCTAAAGGAAAACACTTCTGTGCCTAAGAAAAAAATAGTTGCATAACAATCGTTGATCACAGATTAATTCATACAATAAATTTAACTATGTACTGAATAGTTTTCTAGGAATTAGGGATCCTTGTGTGTACTTCTCGTGTTATTATTGTGTAGCCTAAGATATGATCGCATATATTGCTATATACATGTGTTTTTAAGAGGATTTTTTAAAATTTATAATGACAAAACTTCAGTGTGCTTGGCTTTTATGTTTGCAGAGCGTCCTCTTCACTACACAGAAAATATTTTGGAGCAGGTGCTTCGGTGGAGTGCGTTAGCTGAACCCGGTTCTGCTTATCTCGTGGTGAAGAGATTCTTATCCATTGACACAATTAAACATTACCGAGGTAGGTGCTGTTGCTTCACACTGCAGTGATGGTTGAAAATTCAGATGGCTAAAGGTTTAATTATATGGCACAAGTCACATTTGCAAAGGCAGCAGCTGAGTAGCTGCAGGACCTGGTTACATACAGTTTTAAAGAAAAGTAATATATGGATAGCAGGAGATTTTCCTAGCATATAGCCCAGTAATAATTGTTGGCTATTTTATGGTAACTTGTTTTTAAGTCTTATGTTTGCAATACTTGTACCTGTATATTTTACAATTTCAAAACCTCGTATTAAATGAACAGATTAGATTGTTGATGAGGCTGCTGCTTGAATTATGTTTATATTTTTCAGTTTTCTAGCTATTCAAGAAGTGCAACTTATACAGGTTGTGAGACTGCATGGTGTAAGTCTCAGTTTATTTGCAATGATACTGCAAAAAATGCTAAAATATTTCTGGAAAGAATATTTGCCATCCAAAGGGAAGAAAACAATGCACATTGTAAAGTGAAAGAAGTTAGCTAGCACAAGTGAACCAAATAAAACAATCTGAATGCATATGCTACATAAGAAAATTTTATTTTGCCACTTTCATTCTCTTGTGTCCACTGACAGCTTGGAAAAACGTTTCAATCACTTTCATTTATTGTCCAACTCCAAAAACTAAGGACTCAAGTCTTTTAGTATGAAAGTTACAATTTTTGTAAGTAATATTAATAGCCATTACTATATATTAATGACATATCATTAGCCAAACTGAATAAACATCAATACCAGTTAAATATTTAAGTTTTTCCTGTCAATTCTCTTGTCAGTTTAATTTTACAAATGAGGAAAAGAGATCATAGAAATGGTAGAGCACTGCCTAGCATGCATAAGTCCCTGTATTTGATTACCAAGGCTGAGTTTGAATGCTACAGTTACTAAATATTAACTCTGAGAACAGGTTGGCCTTCTAGGTTATTTTTTTTTTTTTTTAATGTGAAAGGTAGGGAGGGTCATATAGCTCTAAAATGCTGTAAAATGATGCAGTGTGATTACACGCTGTCTAGCTAGTAACCCATATTCATTGAGCTTCTAATTATGATACCAAAGCTAATCTAACAATTTCTGATTTTGTGGTACTGTCCTTTGTGTCTTACACTTACTTGAAAGTATTGTAACAAAACACATTTTTTCTCCTGATCATCTAAATAAGTAAAATAGATTTTACCCTTTTTCGTTGTAGAAAGATAGTCTTTCCCAGACTACCTTATTTTAAATTTCTCTGCTACCCCTATGATTTTGACCACATCCTTCTCATACCTTCTTAATGATTGCAGTAGAAATTCTGATCATTTGAGTGAATCACATGTCCATATCTTAGAGCCATGGTTCTCATCTAGAGATGATTTTGCTGCTCAGGGACATTTAAAAATGTCTGAAGACATTTGTGACTGTCACAGCTTGGGGCTGGGTGGTCTGGTGAAGTGGTGCATCTGATATTTAGTGAGTAGAATCCCAAAATGCTGCTAAAAATCCTATAAAACAGGGCAGCTCTACACAACAAGGTGTAGTATTTAGTTCAAATGGCACTGGTGACAGCTTAGATCGTGTTTGAAATCTCTTCTGGCTCTCAAGGTCTATTATTCTTTCATTTTAATATTATAATAAAAATTTGGGAGGAAAATGCAGCTGAGAGTGTAGTTCAGCGGTCGAGCACTGTGCTAGCGTGTGGAAGACCTTGTGTTCAGTTTCTAGCACGCTCCCTCCAAAAAAAAGGAAAAAATGAAAAACTATTGAACTTATGAACCACATTGTGTCAATATTATGCTACATACATTATTATTTCATGGTTTATTGTCTTACAGAAAAGAACTTATCTTTTTCTGTTGTGTTTTATCTGTCTTGTGATAATTTTTTTTCTCATATTCCTACATAATGTCTGTAAATCCCCACATTGAAAAATCTTTGCAGTTTACATCTACATATAACAAATTAATTTTAGCCTGAATCTTAGTTTGCTAGCTCTGTGAATAGCAATATATAATGAATACTAACATAATAAGGTATGATGGCAAGGTTTTGTGTATGGGGGGACAAGGATAACCCAAAGCACAAGTATCATTCAGTGCTGTTGATCACTGTGAAAAAAGAAATCAGGATTGAGCCAATTTATGTAAATGATGTGTGAGTAAAATCTTTGTTGTGTAAAGGCATGAAGAAACAACACAGTAACAAACTGTACATGACTCTGTCTACAAATTAGGAAGAAAGATTGGGTGTTGTGCTGATACTGCATTATCCCATTGTGTCATTTTGATGGTATGTGAATCAGCTCTTCTATGAGGAGAGCATCAAGTCTGTAAGGTCTAGACAAACCATCTCGCATAGAAACTGGAAAGCTCAACCATACGGAAAAAAAAAGTGGTAGACTTAAATGGTATTTTCAGACATTATTGTGGAACAGTCTCTGTAGTGAAATTTCAGGAAACTTTTGTGTTACCTTTTTATTTCCTCCACTACTCTTAGCACAGTAGCAGCTATAAAAACAAACAAACAAGCAAAACAAAAACAAAAAAAAAAACCTCTGTCCCTAAACTGTCCCCTTCTCATTTTGTTAATCCAGTATGCAGTTCTCTGTTATCATGCTACCTGAAGTACTTTCTACCATGAAATTAGGGCTCTAGGAAACTAGAGTAACACCCTAAGTAAACATATAATTGAATATTTTCTATTAGTAGTTAATAGTTTTGACCAAGAATAGAAATAACCAGTTTGAAATACTATAGTTTCCTTTCCTATATAATTTTCATGAATGTTAAAGTTTGATTTATATTCAATTGTCATAGTAAAATTATCTTTCATTATGGTTAATTCTGCATTTGTTCAAATGTTAGAATTGTCCATTTAAAGAAGATTATCTTGTTTTGAAATTCATTTCTTAAGTCATGCTTTTTCCCTTGTAGTTTCTGTTGAAGAACATTGGACTTAGTAATAGTTTTGTAAGATACACTCTGTGATAGATTTGGAGTAGGTTAGTTATTTAGTCTACTATGTCTCTGTCTTGGCAAATGTCTCCTAAATCAATCACAGTGAACATGTACTCCAAAATTCCACTGCATTCATTATATCTATTACCCCTTAAAATTGGGATCTAAGAGGAAAATAATAAATCACATATGGTTTCTTTTTGCAGAAAAATTTAGTTTATCCCAGAAGCAATTATTCTTCAGAAAAGAATAGGAATAATGTACAGATTTTCTTTCCATTCTTAAGACGTTGTATTTTAGGGGCCAGATAGAAATCAGCACTTCAAAAACAAAATAGTTGAATACAACCATATTTTCTCTAAATAACAAATAGGTAATATGGAAACTTGTTAGAACATAAATATGGTGTCTGGAATATAACTTCCTGGTAGCACACTTACTTATCATATACATGGCACTAGTTTCAATCATCAGCAATAACAAAAACCAGAAAAACATAAATTTGCACTGTAGTGTCCTTTGCAAACTGTCCCATCCTTTAGTATTTGGTTCCTCTTGACTATCTTTCTGTGTGTCTCTATCGATGTCTCTATTTTACTTATCTACCATTCATATACCATATATATGTATATATTTCATTAGTTCTAATTCTATGATAATTTTGTGATTTTTAGGGGATAAATCGTAAGCATCTACTTCTGTTTAACATAATGCTTCATCACTTTCTAAATCAAGAAGTTTTATTATGTAATAACCATTTGCTGAAGTTTAGGAATTTCAGTTTCTTCCATTCTGTTACTTTATCTGAACCATTTAAAATGTAGACCTAAGTAGGAGTAGATTTTAGAATCATTAAACATTTAATTTCTGCTCATTCATTTAAGGTAATTAGATAGGATACTTTACATTTATAGAAGTATAAGACAGTGAAAGTTTTATCTCTACTTGAAAATCAGTTCTGTTTTTCAAAAGCAGCTTTGTATTTCTCAGAAACATTTTGCGCCATTGCCATTATTGTAATGAGGAGTTAATTAAGTGAAAAAAAAGATCATAGTCTTCAAATTTCATTTGTACTTTATGGATTAAAAGCTGAGACATTGAGATAAGAGTAGTGAAACTTCATTTAAGTTGCTATTTAAACTTTGTCACAGCTACTCTAAGCCATCTTTTATTGTTATCTTTTATATTAAGTTTCAACATCTCTGTCACAAGCAAACTGTAAATTTAGCATATATATGACTCCATAATATGTGATTGTATATTGTTGAAGTCTTACTTTAATCATTAAAGTTCTTTAAAATTACCCCAAAAATATTTCGTTTATGACAATCAGATCTTTGTGATCTAAATGGAGAAGAAATACTTTAAACATGTAAGTCATAACTCAAATGCAGATCATTATTTGTAAATTTAGGTTGCTTTATATGGTGTTTTTTAGTTACATTTGCTTTGGAGTAGAATAGTTAAAAATGCAACTGCTTCTGAAATATTCAGACCTAGAAAGCTAAGCTTTTTACTGTCAGTAGACTTAAGAAAATGAAAGATAATTTGAGAAAAAAAATGAGTCCATAAATCATAGTCTAGCTGAAATCACTCACATTCCACTTCCCATCAAATCTTCTTAAATCCAAAGATGTTTAAAAAGTTGAAGATAAGACTTAGCCCACTTCAAGTGGAAGTGTTTTCTTTGAAATTTACGATAGTCCTTGATATTCACTATGAACTGGGAATGGCCTGAATTTTTGTGATAGTATAATTTTGTAGTGAGAAAAACATTTGGCAAGTTTTATTAGCTTTTTTGTTTTGTGCAGGAATCTACTATAGAAAAGTTAAAGGATTGGTAAGCATGATATTTGCCCATAGGAAAGAGAAAATCTAAATGTATGGAGACTACTTAAATAAAAGATACAGCATGTAATAAATGACTATTTTAGGACAGAATGTTTACAGAGTTTTCAAGCACAGAAAAATAGTTGAAGTAGTTCATCACTGTTGTCTGTTTTTACACTGAATCTGTCCTGTTCAAGGAAATATTTTTCTTTGTTTAGTGTTTCTTATAACAGTATAGAAGAAAGAATTCTATGATACTGTATTTTAAACTTGTCAAATGATCACCAGTGACCACACTTCTGGTACCAATTGTCTGTGTTACTTAGATTTCCAGTTGCTAGGATACAATATGCACCAGTCACAATTTTAAGGAGGTGGGATTTAATTTGGCTCGTAATGTTAGGGAATTTAGTCTGATTGGCTGCTGGGCAGAAACTTCAGGGTACAGGGGAGTGGCATAGCAAACCTGCACCCCTCGTAGAGGCTGGGAAGCAGACTGGGGAAAAACTGCCACAGAAGAAGGGACAAGGAACCTGATACAGACCTCAAGCTCCTGCCTTCATGTCCTACTCAGACACATTTGTAAGTGTGCTTTACTAATCCTTTGGGACTTTCCAAGCTAATCAATTGGAAAAACCACTTTAAACTTCACACCTACTTTTTCTTCGAACTATGAATTATATACCTAGATACTGGGCATGTGGTTACTCCTAATGAATAAAATTTGAAAGGTTTATTAATTTGAACAATAATTTGCATAATGATGGTATAGTTGCATTTTGTCCAGCTAAAACAATATATATCTCACCACTTGATTATAACTTTGAAATCATTTTATCTATTTTTAAAGCAACGCTATCATGAATGCCTTTTTCCATGTCCCTGTTCTCAAACAAAATCATTAAATCCAGTATTTACTAAATTGCTTGCTAAATTTTTTATACTTCTTGTTTGCCTATAAAATATCCTTTAAATATTTTCATGTTTGACTGAATGTTAAGAGAATGTGTTACCATATTTTTCAATCTGGTAAACTACATTGTGTCTGTGTTGTTTTGTGGGAAGTATCTCAGTTCTTGGATCCTCCTGGAGATTTATGATGAGGTCTCTGGAGAGAAACTAAGAGTTAGAAGTTGCAGGTTTGGTGAGCCAGTTTACTGGGAAAAAAAAGCCTGATACAATTTAAGCAAGAATTTTATTAAGGACAGTATATATCCTGTTTGTGGGCTGCATTGTATCATGAAAATTGTTGAAGTTTGTTAATTACCTTTGTGCTTTGATTTGTACCCCAGATCAGTGACATAGATTGACCCCAGGGATTTTGACTTCTACTTCTTACATTCTCACATTTGAGTCATAAGACTCTATTCCTATTTTTTAGTTTTTGTTTTCTGATGCTAATAATAGTAAAGATTACTCCCCAAATAAACCAAATCTTAGGACTGGAAGTTTTTTGGAAAACCTTTCATGTTGTTTGGTAAATGTAGACACTGCACATAAATTTAAAATTGTATCACTTTAATAGTAGGAAATTGCTAACATGCTTAGTCCTGATACACTGTTCTGCACTACCAGTGTTATGTACATTGTCCACTGTAAGGGGCACAGCAGGCTGCAGAATACTGTAGGTTTCTTTGCTTCTGTTTTACAGGAAAAGTAGAAGGTGACACTATAATGACTGTGTAATGATTTTTTGGCTTTAGGTTATTTTTCCCTTCCATTCTTCATTTTTCAAGTAGGCAATTGTGTATCTGGATTTCAGTTAAAACTTTTAGACTGCAAATATATTGATAATTTATATATTGTAAAATAGAAAGGGTTTCTCACCATAAAGTGTTTCTAATGGAATTAGGTCAAATGATGTCATAAGTGTAATATGCTGGCCATGTCACACATGAAATCTCAATGTTATTAAATATTCTACTCTAATGATTTTATTTTGTTTTATTTTTGTCAATACCAGGGATCAAACTCACAACCTCACACCTGCCAAGCAGGCACTTAAGCCACTGAGCCAAACTCCGGCCCTATATTTTCAGAGGCAGGGTCGCACTATGTAGTTCAGGCTGACCTTGCTCACGTTGTAGCCCAAGCCGGCCTCTAACTCACAACGCTCCACCTACCTCAGCCTCCCAAGTGCTAGGATTAAAGGCGTGTGCCACCATGCCCAGCATCTAATGATTTTACTTTTGCCTCTCTCATATTTATAGCAATTTTTCTAATCCCATGAGAATTCCTAGATTTCTCCTGAGTTAGAATTCTTAGACTCCTGATTTAGAGTTTTGGAGGTATTTCATTTTATCCCTGTACATTTGCACTGTTTACACTATTGTTCTTCAAAAGAAATATAAGCCACATACTTAATTTTAAATTACTTCATAGCTACATTTTTTAAAGTATAAAGAAACTACTAAAATTTACTATTTTATTAATATAGCTTACTTAATCTCACATACCCAAAAATATCATTTCTACATGTAATCACTATTTGAAATGGGAACATGTTACAGTTTTTTTTTTTTTTCTTTAAATGAAGTCTTCAGTGTCTGGTATGTGTTTTACACTTGCAGCACACCTCAATTCACACTGCTCACCAACCCATGGCTAATTGGACAGCACTGGCAGGCCTGCGTGTGATAAGAGCAGTACTCCTGACAAATGGTGTTCCCAGGAATTCCCACTGGGCTGCTAGGTGGTAGAAAATTATTTGTATTAACAAAACTGAAAATATACAAATGTTTTATAGTGTATTCCAAATATGTGAAAATATAACCAACTTGCAAAGCTAATCCTGTATTTTCAGAAAAGGGTATCAAGGAAGGAGTTTTGAAAATCAAAGAAGAACCATCTAAATTACTGTCTGGAAATAAATTTCAAGATCGATACTTTGTTCTACGAGATGGATGCCTCTTTCTTTACAAGGACCCAAAGGTAATTATATAAGTAGGACATATATACATTTTTATTTGTATGCTGTGGGTCATTTGTATTTTGTTTTACACTACTCTCAGCCATGTCTCTTGAAGTCATAACCTGTAGTAAAGAAAATGCATGAAAAGCTTATGATTTCTTTGGGCCTCTGGGATATGACATTAGTGCAGTCAGTAATATGGTAGAAAATTTTCTGTGGCCTTTTGAAGCGCCTTAAGTTTTTTAGGACACAGAGTGACTTAGGCCCTGAAGAAAACTTTAATATGTGCTATATAAAATAGCTTAGAAATCAGCATCTTAGTGAATAAAATTGACAATGTGTCATACTCTAAGGCAAGATGCTTAATTTCTAATGGAAATTAATGAAGAGTGGCATAAAAAAGCAAAATCCAAAAATGATAATAAATCTAAACATCTTTTTTATACATTTGAATGAATTGGCTTGTTTAATGTCATATTTACAAATCGTATCTTATTGATTATTCTCTTAATTCTGTAAAGGATTCTGTTAAGGAATTGTGGAGTAGAGAAAAAATTAGGGGTTAAAACATGGAGAGTTAGATAAATGATGTTAATAGGACAGTGTTGAACTTAGCATCAGAAAATCTCATCTCTGCCTAGAGCTGGTTGTGTGAATAAGTAATTTAACCTCTTAACCTCAATTTCTGAATCTGTAACATGATGATGGTAGTGAGTCCTACAAGCCAGGTTATTTTGAAGCTTAATCAAGAATATATGTAAAACTATTTTTAAACTGTGAAACATTTAAAAAATATTTGTGGCAATAATAACATGTTCATCAGAGACATCACTAAGAATATGAATAGGTAAGTTTTGTACTGAAAAGAATATTCGTAATACATATATCTGAAAAGGGAGGTATGTCCAGTATATAAATCACTGTTCTAAATCAATAATGAGGAAGAAAACCCAATAAATAGTTGAGCAAACAATTGAAAAGAGACTACATGAAGAAAGATACAGAAACATCCACAGAGCTATTGAAACAAAAGTGCTCAACTTCATTATTCTTCAGGAAATTTGAATTAAAACTCTTTCCACCCATGGATCTGACTGAAATCATGAGTGACAACTCCTGTATTGACAAGGATGTAGATTAATTAGAAGTTTTCATAAATTGTTGCTGGAAGAGTGGTATCAGACAATTACTGTGTAGAACTGTTTAGTAGGTTTTTAAAATAAAGTTATTCATCCCTTTGCCCTATGCTCCAGCAGTTCTATTGCAGCATATTATATCCACAAAAGCACCTGTAAAAAAACATTCCTAATGAGTAAAACCTGGAAATATTCCAAATGTCTATCAGAGGGAAATGATATATTCATGCAATTCCTGCTCGTCAATAAAAAGGAGTTCAAATTCACACCACAATACTGATGAATCAAGAATCTTGACACAAAATAGTACCATACGCAAAATCATTCTGTGGTGAAGGAAGTCAGATTTTTCATTGGATAGGAAGAAATGTTTCTGTAGAATTACCAGGGGGAAAGTCAGTAGGACACTGATTTTGTTTTGTGGGGGTGGCTACATGAGTGTTTACAAGAACATTTCTATTTCTTTGAGATTAAAGCCATAGTGAGGCAATGCTTTTAAATGTAGAATGGCAATCAGCTGGACCTGGAGAGTTTTTTTAAATCTGAATTATAAAATTCACTTGAATAAACATTGCTTGCATACTTTAAATGAATGACACTTCGCTCTTTTGCTGCTGAGATGTATAAAGATAGACCAGACTAGAACATTTGTTAATATGTTATGATAAAAGAACTTGTTCGGCAGCTTTCCAGAACTGCATACCCTTTTCTTTACAGATTCTGTTGAGCTCCCTGCATTCTGAAACTAGTTTCCCTGTAGGAAGCCTCCGTGTGGGGATAAATAAATTTTAGTAGTTTTTATATTTTGTGTATTCATCTCAAGTTTGCTTTCCTCAAGCTCAATGAATTATTCAGCTGGGAGGTTACAAAACAGTCCTAAATTCTGCATCACTTATCTCTCTATTCTGAAACTCGCATTATATTCTGTAACTGAACTCCAACCTTATTGTTCCACCTAGAAACTCGGAAAGAGTCTAATAACAAGGTGCGGTCAGTGGTAGCAGTAATAGCAGTGCAGTCAAGAACGCCAATTACCATTCAACGGCTAATCTATGTGAAGTAGAGTTCTAGACATTTCACTTGGACCAAGTCTTGTTACCTTCATAATAACTCTGCGACTATCATTGTTCTACTTTGCACATAAAGTAAGACATTTAACTTGCACAACACCATATAATACAGAAGCAATGGAGTCAGAATTCATGCCCAGGTGTCATATTTGAAAGAGTCAAAAATTTACTAGGAAAAGGAAGTTTTCATTATTTTAGCTGGGTGGGTTTTTATTTGCTTTTATTGCTGACAGAATACTTAAAGGTTCTTTTCTTTTAGAGTTCCAAATATTTTCAGATATGATTATACATTTAGTTTACTTGTTTATACAGTTTTCACTCAAGTCAATATAAGCTTTAATATGTGTCACATGGATGGAGTAGTGATTCTTATAGATGGATTTTTTTCTGAGATGAAAAATTTCATATACCTTACTAGAACAGATACAAAGAATTAGTATGTTTTTGAAAGAGTCACCTCTAAGATAACTTACAAAAACTAGTAGGCAATGATATCCTTGAGAGCCTACCTAAAAAACAGTGCTCTTCAAGGACACAGATACATTTTGTTTTCACATTGCTAAAATGCTTTTGGAAACAGAATAAAACTAGAATAGCAAAGGCAGTCCTGGGCAACAAAGGCAAGCCTGGAGGCATCACAGTCCCTGACTTGAAATCATACTACAAAGCTACTGTGATAAAATCAGCATGGCACTGGCAAAAAAATAAAATAAAAAAACAGACCTGAGGATCAGTGGAAAAGACTAGAAGTTGCAGACACAACTACAAAGACACTCAGCAACCTTATCTTTGACAAAGGGACCAAACATGTTCACTGAAAGGAATAAAAACTCTTTAATAAATGGTGCTGGAAAAATTGGCTTTCCACATGCTAAAGACTTAAACTAGACCAATGCTTATCACCATGCACTAAACTAAAGTCAAAATGGATCAAAGATCTAAATATTAAAACAGAAACACTAACTCTACTAGAAGACAGGTAGGTAGAAATCTTGAAGACATAGAGGTAGGCAGAGAGTTCTTGAACAAAACACAAACTGTGCAGGAAGTACTTCTAAGAATCAACAACTGGAATCCCATCTTACTAAAAAGTTTTTACACAGCAAGTTACCAACAGAGTGAAAAGACAACCCACAGAATTGGAAAAAAATTGAGGCCAACTGTCCCTCAGACAAAGGACTTCTATCCAGAATATAAACGAGTTGGAAAAAATCAGGCCTCTCCAAATTCAATAACCCAATCCAAAAACAGGCATTTGAAGTGAATATAAACTTCTCAAATGAGAAATATAAATGACAAATAAATATATGAAAAAATGTTCAACATCACTGGTCATTCAAGAAATGCAAATTAAAACAACACTGAGATTCCATCTCACTCCAGAAAGAATGGTTATCATCAAGAAATCAGCCAATAACAAATGCTGGCAGGTGTAGGGTGGGAAAGGAACCCTTCTCCACTGTTGGTGGGACTGTAGATTAGTACAACCACTGTGGAAATCAGTGTGGAGATTTCTCAGAAAACTAGGTTTGGAGGTTCCATTTGATCCAGCTATTCCCTTTCTGGGTATTTTCCCAGAAGAACTGAAAATGTCATGGCCCAGTGATATATGTGAACCCATGTTTATAGCAGCACAATTTGTAATAACTTAATCTTGGATAAAATCCAAATGCCCATCAACTTCAGAATGGATAAAAAAGATGTGATATTTTTATACAATGGAGTACTACTCAGCTATAAAGGAGGATAAACTCGAGAATTTCATAGGTAAATGAATGCAGCTTGAGACCATACTGGTAAGTGAAATAAATCAGACTTGCATGTGTAAACATTGTATTTTCTCTCTGGTGTAAGAAACTGAAAGAGTAAATGGGATCCAAACTGTGCAATAGATATTGTAAAAGTGAAAGGGGAAGAAACTGCTCAAAAGGAAAGAACATTGTTGGGATAGGGAAAAGGAGAAAAGAAGGAAAAAGATTATATATATATATATATATATATATATATATATATATATACACACACACACACACACACACACAAGATAGATAATTATACTGCTAATCTTGGTTAGCTCATCAAATAGAATGATTTGTGGTTTCATTGTTTGATCATTTTTTCATACCTGTATTTTGTAATATTAGCAACTACTTTGAAGATAACAATGTGCAATATATTAACTTGTTAATCTCCTGTTATTTTGTTTTGAAATTCTGTATCATCACTTTTATTCTTTTTACATTTAAAAAAATACAAAAGAATACATTTTGTTTTGAGGTCATAGTGACCACAAGTAATGGAAAAATACCCTAATTAGATGCTTGAAAGTTGTATTTCCTTAATTTGTTAGCATAAATTAATGTAACTGGTATATTAATCTACACATTAAGAAAATCAGATGAGAGATTGTCCTTTAAAACTCAAAGTGCTGTTTATTTTCAACACATGATTTTATTTTTTTGTCTGTTTTTTTTTTTTAGAAGTCTGTCCCTGTTAATACAGACAGTGAATGAAGTCATTGCCTACATTAACTTTCCAAATTATTTCATAGTAAATAATCAATAGTAAAAACCCAACTTATTTAAGTAAAGATTTTGGTTCTGATTTTTCTAGTTGACACTAATACTTGTGTGTGCCTCTGTGTGTGTGTGTGTGTGTGTGTGTGTGTGTGTGTGTTTGCATGTGTGGTAATTTATTGAGAAAGGAGTAAAAATTACAAATTGAGAAGTGTATTTAAAGCAACTTTGTGTTAATTAGAGATAATTTATGAATGTTCATTAACAACAAATTAGAGTAATACACAGGGGAAGGCATATTTTGTTTTGAAAGTTTTCCCTGCACAGAAAATATTAATTAAAATGTTTTCAGACTTGATTTACATAAAAGGTGAGAGGTTTCAAAGAATATTACCATTATACTGTTAATGATGTGAAAAAAGCAAGTGAATAAGGGAAAAGTGTTAAAAGTTGCATGCACTGATAAGCAAACTTTTTAACAACAATAATAATTTTTAATAATACTTAACTTAGTTAAAACTTTACTGTAAAATATAGTGACTAAAGCATCACATTGCATATTTCTTAACAGTCTAGTGTATTTAATGTTTTGGAAAAGTTATCCAGAAATTACATGTACTAGGAGAGAATTGTAATTGGCCAACAGTGAGTTTATCTTGCCAAATGAGATTGTCTTTTATAGAAACTTCCATTAGGATTTTTATAGTTGATGCATATTCAGTTTACAAACTGAAACACAAAATCTCTCTTTTCACAATTGTTCAGTTCCTCTCTACTGATGTTATTTGAGTTCCCTCGGATAGGTTTTGGTATAAATAAGCTTCCATCCCAGAAATTGCTTGGAGAATTGTTTGTATTACTTTAAGTCTCAATCTGTTACCAAAAGATCCTCAAAACATAGGCATTTCTGGACTTAACAATGTTCCATTAAAATACTGACTACTTCAGGAAGAGTATGTCACATGCTCAAGTATGCAAGTGCTATTCTTCCCTGTATTGTTGAAGTGTCTGCCCCTTTCTCTACCAGACTGCCACAGTTAATGCTGTGTATGAGGGAATAAGTGTCTGAACTACTGGGGAGGATACTAACCTCAGTTGTAATCTGATTTAATATCTGAAAGAGCTGTACAGGAATTACCTTTACTGTATACATTCTTAGTAGTCAGCTCTCCTTGATGTATTCTATAGTAGAGTGATTACTACCATATAAAACTGCCTCACCATTCTGTAATAGTTCAAATTGTTAAAATGTTCTTCCTTAAACTTCAGCAAGTTAAAAAACTGTGCATGGTGGCATATACCTGTTATCCCAGCACTCTGGGAGGCTGAGACATAAGGATTGTAAGTTCAAATCCAGCCTGGGAAATTTAGTAAGTTAGACCCTGTCTCAAAAAAAGATAATAAAAATAAAGTAAAGCCAAACAGGCAAAATAACTAACTTGGATATAGCTTAGTATAAAGGCCCTGACTTCAGTCCCTAATACCAAATTTAAAAAATTTAGGCCCCAACTAGACTTTAAAAAGAAAATGCGTAAGGTATTAGAAAATAGCTTTAGAAAAGTACAGGATTATTTGAAGAAAGTTCCCAAATTTCACTGATAGAAATAAAGTTGACATTAACGTTACTAATATTAATTTTTTGGTGTAATATAATTCTCAAACTCTCAAAGGGAGTTATTTTTTTAGATGTCTGAAGAAGTGACCATTCACCCCAAATGATAAATTGATGAGAATACTTGAAAACCTTTAGGGCATAAAAAATAAAATAGTTGGGAAATATTTTCCTAACCAAGTACTAATGCATACAATAAAGCTAAAATAGGTTAAATAATACAGTTCACACATAAAAGTGAATATAGAGGAATGGCACCATAAAATCAGGTAAACTGAATTACAAAACATAATTCTCAACAAACAAAAACAACTATTGTGAAGATAACAAGATATACTATAGTAGCTATTGTTTTCCTAGTAAAAAACATTTATCAGCCTAGCAAACATCTCAATCATGCATCTAAACTATGACTGAAAGGATCCATTGCTGGTGATGTACTCATAAGAATAAAGAAATTATTCATGCATATTACATGTGTGTGTATATATATATATATATATATATATATATATATACTTAGTAACTAGTAAATTCGTGAATTCCAGGATTTTTCATTGTTGCCAAAAGCCTATGGTTCATAAAACCATTGTGTTTTATCCTCTTCCTGTTCACTTCTTCTGTGTATATTTTCTCTAATATTCTGCTAGCCTCTTTGTTCCATGGAAACCAAGTTTATTTTATAAACATACTATCTTTCACTTTTTAAATTTGACCACTTTTATAAGGAAATATCAACACTAACATTTAGCTTATATGGAATTCAATATTTAGTTAAGCCTAAATATTTGGTATGTAGGCTTTTGTGCATTGTCCTGGGACCTTAACAAACACCTATATTGTAATTACTATGAGTTATGTATTCTCAATTTATGATAATAATAGGTATTATTTCCTATGAGATTACTTAATGCCAATTACTGTACTAAACCCTGTATAGACACTGTTTTGTTCAGTCTTTTATAACCCTTCACAATAGCATCTTGCTTATACATTTAGCCTTTACAGTAACCCAGTTTAGGATGTCAGTATTTTTATTGCCCGTATTTACAAACAAGAAAATGAAGACAGAGAAATACTGCGAAATTACAAATCACTAAAAAAAAAAAAAAAAAAGATCAGATTTACATCAATATCTCTCTAACCTCAAACTCTTACCTACCAGTTTGAAGCACAAGATTTCCTTGAGAATTTTTAGGATCTTGAAAATGTTGTGTTTTGTTGTACATCATTTCTGTGGTTATTTATAAAATATTGTGGGCTATCAAATAAATAATGAGATATGTGGAGTTTCTGCATTAAATTGTAAATTAGAATGTAGTGATTCAAGCTTTGCCTCTCAGACAACTTCCCTGGGAGAAAATATAGTAGGAGATAAAAGTTTTGGATATTTACATATGCACAAGTAAATATATTGAGAGGGATATGGAGAAGTCTTTTTATTGTATATTTTAATGAATTATTTATAATAATCTTCATTCATATGAATATTTAACATAGTTCAATGTGTGCCTATAGAAGTTTGCAGTTTGTCTTCCATAATACTGAAACCTAAAATCTGTAGAAAATCATATTTTCATTTCTTGAATATATCTAGAACTTTTAATTATCTACCTCACAATATATGAAATAATGTGCAGTTGAGTACAGAAATAAAAATATGGTTGAATTTAGGGTTGCTACCCCCAGATAATTGTATAATAATGAAATTATGTAACATATGGCATTTTCATTGTCTCATATTTGTGAAATATGAAAAAATTACCAGAGCTGATACATACCTGTTCCTATGTTTTTATAAAGAATGATGGAATGATGTATGTATTTATATAGGCACAACTATACATATGTAAAAATACATGTATACATATCCAAAATTAACTAAATTTATTTCATTACATTGTAAGCAAAGCAAAAATTTGCCTTATATTCATGAGGCACTGGAGAATCTAAACAGTTTTAAATGTTCAAGAAAATTTATAAAGTCTGTGTAATTACAAAATTTTATTTTTTCCTTACAGAGCAGTAAACATGACAAAATGTTTCCTCTCAGTTCAATGAAGTTTTATCTTGGTGTGAAAAAGAAAATGAAGCCTCCAACAAGGTAAAGGTGGAGAGGGAGATGCTGTTGTGAGAAAATTCAGAAAATGAATCTATTGAAGGCTTTAAGGATCAGGTTCATTAGTTTGAAGTTTTTACAGAGTAAGCTTTAGACAGATTCTTTAAGTTGCTTAAACTGTGGCAAAGGAAAGCACTTTGAGAGTAGATAAGGAATGATGTTCCCACTGAGACTAATCACACTCCTTGGTGATTGTTACCTGCCCTGTGTAATGCAAGAAATCCTCAGAAGGCCCTATCCGCTGAGCACAGGAGTTGTGGGCAACCACTTTGATTGGAACAGCACTGCCCAGAGTGCATCCACGTTCCAAGCAAGTGTGCATAGCAGGAGGCCATGCTGCCCTTCAGCCTCCAGATCCCTGACTCGTAGAAATGTTTTGGGCCTGGTTCTCTAAGTTGCCCTTTTTGTTACCAAAGTTGATACTAAACATACAGCATACACATCGTGCTGATGTGTTGTTGGCCTCTTTAACACTTAATCCACACCAACATTCAGTTAATACCACAATGTCTTAATATGAATCATTTTGATGAGCTAATTAATCCTCACACTAATGCAGTACTTTTGTTAGTCTCGAAACATCATGAACTGTATGTGCTTCTCGGATTCTGATACTGCAAATTTCTCTACTTTGTCCTCCATACTCAATTTCTTGCCAAGTACATATATCCATTTTGCATTTAGCATATTCTTTAATTATGTTAATAATTCCAGTAATTTTTGTAGACATTTGTCCTTAGTGTATTAGCTTCGTGTTACCACAATAAAATACTTAAAACAGGCTATTTCTGGTCACTCAAAGATGACTAATATACTAAGTTGGACAAATGCCTGTGAAATACAGGAAAGCCTCACAGTTTCTGAGGTTCAGGGGCATAGCGCCTGCCTGGGCTCTGCCCTGGAAAGGGCCATCGTGCGTGTAGCACAGCATGGGAATGCGTGGCTGTGTGCACAGGTGCTAGTCATCATGGTTCCCAGGAAGCTGGAGAGAGGTGGGGCCAGGTGCAGGCTTTTATCACCACCTTATGAGAACTGTCAAGGGCTCTTGGGTGAAGTGCTTTAGTTTCTTCCCAGGGCACACCCTGAATGACCCAGGAGCCTCTCGCTAGGTCCCACCTCTGAAAATTCCCTTACCACCCAACATCACCACAATGGAGACCAAACTCTCAAATAATAGCCCCATCCAACCCAGAACACTCCATCAAGAGCGTCATCTCCAAGAAGTGACACCCATAACATTAGCCCATAACATTGCAAGACTATTTTCTTCTGTCTCCCTTCAACTTATTAAATATGTAGCTAAATTCTTTAATATTTACTTCCAGATACACTAAACCTATTGAAACATCTCTTATGGAAATCTATTTCATTCTGCATTCCCATCATTAAATCGTATTTCCTTAACATCTAATTCTGGTTTTTAGTCTTGTAAAATTACCATTTTTAATGTACTACTTGTGTGTTTCTTCCTATCTGACGCAGCTGGGGATTGACTGCATACTCTGAAAAGCATCACTGGTAAGTTCATAGCTGTCAATTTTCAGATTTGATACAGTGGTAAGAACTTGAATAAAAGAACAACTTCAGCTAGCCATAATGGTACACACCTGTAATCTCAGCACTTGGGAGGCTGAGGCAAGACGATCAGTGCGAGTTTGAGGTCAGGTTGGGCTACATAGTAAATTCAAGGCCAGCTTGAACTAAACAGCGAGACCTCAAAAAAAATAAATAAAGAAAGAAAGAAAGAAAGGATTTTTCTGGGCATGATGGCGCACGCCTTTAATCCCAGCACTCAGGAGGCTGAAGTAGGAGAAGTGTTGTGATTTCGAAGCCGGCTTGGGCTACAACGTGAGTGCAAGGCCGACCTGAGCTACATAGTGTGACCCTGTCTCAAAAAACTAGGGCTAGGAGTTTGGCTCAGTGGCTTAAGTGCCTGCGAGGTTGTGAGTTCGATCCCTGGTGCTAAAAAAAAAAAAAGACTTCATTATTTAGCAGATAGAAATATAGATGGGAAATGTTTTGCCTCAGAGAAATAATTTTCTAGATACTTACATTCTAAGAAGATGAAAATAGATTTTTATCAGGGTCCAGGTCAGTTTCAACTCCACATACCTTTTTTGGCAATGACTCTTTAAGAGTAGCTATATCTTATTTCTTCCAGAGATATATGATTGTGAAATCCAGATTTTGGGAAATAAGTAGGTATAATCCAGTTTTTTTAAGTGTATGAAAAGTAACTAAAATAGCATTAGAAGGAAAACGCATCCCAGTCTTAAACTCATTCTATCTATGTATGTACTTTTTTCATGGGTGCCACCAGTGTCCCACCAGTCTCCTAGAGATTTCAGTGTCTCCTTCCTTGCCTACCTGGATCTGTCCAGTTGCTTAATCGTGCTTAATCTTCATCGTTTTTACCTCTTGAGTCATCCATACCTCTGAATCCTTCACCAACCTTGTTTTATCTATCTGAATTATTCCAGAAGCCTTGTGTGCTCTTCGTGCTCTGACTTTGCTTTAATTTTGTGCCATATTCTCCATCCAACTGCCAAAGAGACTTTTCTCCAGTGTTTCATGTTTCTCTCCTGCTTTAAAACTTTTCTGTGAATCCTGTCATATATAGGACACATTACAGGATTGTTATCGTGGCATGCATGGTCCTTTAAATGTGACCCCATCAGCTTCATTTCCCTCAAGTTTCCCTT
Organism: Dasyprocta punctata; assembly: GCA_004363535.1. Lineage (NCBI taxonomy): Eukaryota > Metazoa > Chordata > Mammalia > Rodentia > Dasyproctidae > Dasyprocta > Dasyprocta punctata. The sequence continues at coordinate 34,910 of RJWM01005934.1, read as the reverse complement.
TTGGACTTCAGGAGAGAAGAACAGCTGTCTTTAATTTGCACTTCATATCTATGCTACATTTTGTCTTTTTACTGATATTTCTTCTATACTACATGCTGTTTGCTTCCGTATGACTTTCAGGCTCTACATGGTGAGCCAGCGGACTCATCCGTCTTTCTTCTTCAAAACAATGACTCATATGCCCCTAAAATCTTATCACATCATTCCTACCTTTGGTCATTACTTATCTGTCTCTATAGTATTTTATGTTCGTAGGTACATACATGAGATTTTTTTTGGACAGAGTAATGAGAAGACACAATGATTTTGTGAAAATTAAATGAAAAAAAACAATTTTCAATATTTTTACCAAGTAAATTATATTTAATGCAGAAATGTAAGAACATAGTTATATTGAGTGGAGCATGGTGGTGCAGGCCTGTAATTCCAGCACTGGTGAGGCTGAAGCAAGAGGATCACTGCAAGTTGAAGGTCAGCATGGGCTACAAAGTGAGTTCAAGGCTAGCCTGAAGAACATAGTGAAACCCTGTCTCAAAAAAAAAAAAAAAATCAAGTTATATCAAATGTCCTTTATTTTACACTGACATCAGTTACAAATTATACTTTTATAGAAAACAACCTCATGTCATCTCCCTTCCCCTGTAACTGCTGTTTCTGTGAGTGTACTCAACTCCTCTTTGCTTTTTCTTACTGTGATAGAATTTATTCATTTATAGGCCCAGTTTCCCAAACATGTTAACCAAATGTTGAGGGCAAGATCTGTAGTTTAGGAGTTTCAATAGATTTCTGAATCAGTGTTATTAGATAGCTAGCATTTTTCACATAGTTTATTTTTCATGAGTCTAATGTTTATAACCATAATGATGGAGAGTTTACACTTTTTAAAAAATCTGCCATTATGGGTATGTGCACATTTTTCTTTCTTTTTTGAGGGGTGAGGCTCAGAATTTCTGAGAGAAAAAAATGTTTATTTGCTGTCATGTACTTGAAAATGTAAAATGACACTGAGCTTTCTGCCTTTGCAAAAATATGGCTCATTTTGCAGCAGTTCTCAAAGGCTTTTGTTACGTTTGTTGAAACCAGCATATTAATACTTGCTTTGATATTGTTTACTTAGCATAAAACTAAAACCACTTGTACTGAAATGTTCCAGTTTGATTGTATTAAGCTATAAGTACGAGAAACCCAAAGGGTTTTCTGCTCACTAAATCACCAATAAATACAGTAAAGATTAGCCAGTTGTCTTTTTGAATTATTTATTTTATAAACATTGTTTTGCAGGCACTTGTGTTGTGATAGTTTACAAACCCAGATGGAGTGGATGGCCAGTATCTTTATTGCCCAGGTATGATATCTGTTCCAGTTATCCAATGAAATATAAAACTTTGTTTATAGAAAGTGTTAATGTGCTAGTGATTCTCTAAGAATTTATGTTTTATTTTGGATTGAAATCAGGGCTGCCTCAGTACTAAACAAGCACTGTACCACAGAACTACATCACTCGCCCTTTGAAAACTTTCATTCTCACATTGCTTTTATTTAGTACATAAAAATCCAGTTTACCTATTAGCCTTTTAAAGAGAATCGATTCTTCCTGTCCAGTCTCCTTCTGTTTTTTCCAGCTGAGTAGCTACTTGGCTTAAGAGAGGTGAGTTACTTTAAGATGGCAGCGTAGAAAAGAGGGACTTAGCTAAGTTGTCATCCTGCCAAAGTCCCACAAAGATCATCATTTAGAAAAATGTCCTGTTTCTTACTCACGCCTCTCCCCACCTCTGCCTCTCCAGAACGGACAGTACTCTACATTTCTTTAATACTTGTCATTTACTAAACGCTTCACAGAAGTCAATTCATGCATTCCTTGTAGCAAGAGGTGCATAACATCCTTTGGCTTTAAAATCAAATGATCCATTGTTTGCTTAGGATCATTCAGTTAGTGATTGTCCATAGTTGTCTAAGGCCAACACATATGCTCAGCTTCTCATTTATTCTCCTTCCTAGAGAAGGACTCACTCTTTCAGGGAAGGGTTAAATAGTCCCATTAATAGGATTGGTTTCTTTCCCAACCTTGTCTGACTGAATTCCCAATAATGCTTTTCACAGAGCATTGAAATTCATTGTTAACAATTAAGTTGCCACTCTTTATTACTGAGGAGGTACTTTCTTATTTCTCTTGAAGCAGTTAACTCCAAATTCTAGCCCTTATTTGTTTTGAAATCTATTTTCTCTGTTCATTTAATTTATTAACCTTACCAGTGGTTAATAGACATGGTTCTTCTCAACTTCTCTCTGCTATTACTACTTGGGAATACATTTGCAGAAAAAGACTAACTGCTTTTTAGACACTTTTCTGCTTTTAAAAATATCAGATATTCAAATTCTACTTAAAAATAAAAAAATAAAAATAAAATAGCTTGATTTGAAATATTTTAATAAATTGGGACCATATAGTCAGAAGTGATTAAATTATTTGTAGTTCAACTAAACTGATATGTGCTGTTTTTATCCTTGATATCAGTACACCGTGTAGTTGAAACTCAAAAAATGAGACTATTCTCGTGACCAAGTTACTGCTCCTTGCTGCATGTGTCCTTCTTGTCCTAGTCCTAACAACATGGCCTGATTATCTTTCTTCCATTCACTCTATTTCTGGGGACTATTTAACTCCTCCATTAAGATAAATACAGCGGCCCTTCTAGATCTAAGAATTTGTAACTCATCCCCATAAGAAAATATCAAAGTAGTAGCAAATGCTTTTCCATACTAATCAATAATAAATATACCCAGAAAAATGTTGTGATACCTATTCCCATCCTCATTCTTACTTCACAAGTCCTCTAGATTTCAGCTTAAATATCCTGTTTTCAGAGAAGCTTTCTCTGACCTTCAGACCATAAGACCCTTAGTACACTCGCTTTCTCCATTGTAGCACCAATTAAAAATGTATTTGTAATTAGTTTTTACATGTCTTCCTCTCCTACTAAAATGTCATCTTCATGAGTAAAAGGACTGTTTTATTCAACTCATCTGTATTTCTGCCCCATGTAGCCCCTCCCTTTTACAAAGTACAGACTCAGTATTTCTAAAATACAACAAGAAAACAGTAAAATTTCAAATAGATATCAGTGTGATGGAACAATAACTATTATATATTGGAAAAGAAGAGAACTACTGATAAAGTTCTCAGGTGATGGTTTTCTGTGTAGGTGACAAGGGAGCTGAGATCTGTCTGCAAAGAGGTGAATCATCCAGGTATACATGAAGGATCATTCTCGGGGAGGAGTCAGCAGGTCCAAGTGTGATAATCTCAGTTTATTTCATAAATACATGAAGGGCTGTGTGAGGGAGGAGTCAAGAGATGAGGAGAACGCAGAGGACAGATCTCGTAGTCCCTGCTCAAGAATTTGAAACCAGAGAAGGATATAATCTTTACTTGAAATACACTTGAGGTTGTTTCATTGAGGCTGCACTATAGGGTGTCAAAGATGGAAGCAAAGACAGGAGTAAGGCAGAAGGTATCAGTTCAGACTAGGGTGGTAACAGTGGATATGATAAGACATACTCAGATTCAGGAATTATTTTGAAGGTAGAGCCAGTAAGACTTTTGAATTAATTAGCTGAAGCAGGTTGAGAGATGGAATAGAAATTAGGGGAGAATCCTAGTTGTTTTCATCTGAGAGATATCAGAGATGTAGGAGAGAATTGAAGGTCACAAGAAATTCAGGATACCTCATAGATATACAAATAGATATCCCGAGTACCAAGTCACATCAAAACTCAGAATTTGAGGCTGAATTATAGATTTGGGAGGAGTCAGAATTTGGATTATAATTGAAAGCTGTAGGACTGGATGGATGACAGAGGAGGGAAGGTGGAAGATAGGGAGAGCTTTCAAATTAGCCTTGGAATATTCCAAAATTTAAACACCAAGCAGACTAGGAAAAAAACGAAACAATATGGAGTGTGGAAGAAGAAAAACCATGTGATAATTGAGCACAGAAGATTCTATTAGTAATTTACTCTGAGGATGAGTTTATGACTAGAAAGGAACAAGAGATGAGATAGGTTTGGGGTTTTAATATAAGATGGAGAGAATGTATTTTGCATATACATTGATGGAGACAATCCAGTGGTTGGAGGAATAAATTGAGAGCAGAGGAGAGAGATTATTACACATCAGAGATCTTGAGTAGATTTTGCAGCCATGTGACAAAACTGTGACAAAATGGTTGTTCATTATTGATGAAAATCATTACACAACAGAGAGTGTAGTGTATTGGTTTTCAGATTGTCGACTACATATTCTGGCCCACAGGGCAATTGTAAATATGACTGCAAAAAGGTTATGTGTGATCAGAGCAAATGCTGACTGCAAAGAAGAGAAAAGCTGTCCTCTCTGGCTATGCACACAGGGAGATAGGCACATTTCATGGTGGAAAAGTTATATTCTTAAGTGATTAATAATTCGTTGAATTAAATCAGTAAGTTTTTGACTTGTGAGGCAAGGAAGACTATTAGAAATGATGAGAAATAATCTGCAGAGTGAGGGTTTAAATTTTCCTATGGTAGAACTTTAAGGAAGTGCTGACTGCTCAACTTGAAATTTAAGGTTAAACTTAAAATGAGACCAATCAATAGAATAATCTTCCCTGTGTTTCCTCCACCAGTGAGCAGGCACCTACTGCACAGGTAGAATTATGACTAACTAGTTTAGAGTTTTGCAGAAGGATAGAGGGAGAAGAAAGATAGACATTAAAGACAATTGACAAGGAAGTGAGTTTATTAATTCATCATGAAATCTGAACCAGTCAAGGAAATAAAAAAGTGGAAAAAAGAATGGTGTTGGTGTTGGACTAGTAATCTGAAGGAGTCAAAAGAATATTTACAGTGAATGAAATTAAATTATGTCAACTATAAAGATAGATCAGCATTAGAGAGTGGGAGGCAAAAGTGGAAATGTTGGATATAATCATTGACTGCATGTTCCTCAGCTATATGATTACTGCACTATCATCTTTTTTTCCACACTTCCCAGCAACTATAAATATTAAATTAAAACATTCCACTTAGAACTAGAGATTTCTGCATTTCCTATAATAGCACATGACATGCACCATACATCAGTGATTTGAAAGTGTAAAAAATAATTCACAAAAATTACCTAATTCCTTTTAGCCAGCTTTCTCTCAGGTTTACATGTTGGGAACATCCCAAGTGTATCATATTATAATATCAAATTATTTTTATGTTTGAGACCATAACATGAAAATAGCATCATAAAGCTTATAACTCTCTGGTCTGGTTGAAAAGTAAATACATTACCATTATACATTTGCTGAATCAAAGTAAATACCCCTCTACAATTCAACAGCATACATTATGCACAAAGTCTAATAATAATGACTTAAATTGTAGGATCGTTAAGAGTTAAATAAGTATATTGCTAAGCTCAAAGCCTGGCAATATGCCATTCAATATTAAATTACCTATTTAGGTCCCGGGAATATAGCTCAGTGGCATGGTGCCTGCCTGGCAAGAGTGAGGTCATTAGTTTGATCCCTGGTACCAAAAATAAATAAGTAAATAAATAAATAAATAAGCAAGCTATTAATATATAATATACAGTAAATATGCTTAGAAATGAATTATTTGCTATAGAAAAATACTTTAAAATACTAACTGAAAAAAAGAATTTGTTGATACATCTTAAAAATTGAGGAAGCTCTAGAGTAGAATTTAGCTACACAGTTTGCCAAATGATTTTTATTTCATCAAAATACCTGCAAATTTATTTTCATAGTTGTAATTCTGTATATCTGTCATAGATTGTTGTCTGAAAATCAATTTGCTTTCCTGACTTCTAAAAAGTTAATCTACCCTGAGGAGTAGAAAAATTCTTTTAATGTTTTTCTTTTATATGTGTATCTCAAGGATTAATCACTCAAAAGCTTATATTTTTTACCTCTGGACATTTATCGCTCATTGCAAAATTTACTTTTCTCTAGTTATATCTATAATTGTTTAGTGGGGCAGACTATGTAGTCAGTAATTTGAGAACAAATGTACCATACTCTCTGTTGTACAACGATTTTCAGTATAAATGTATTTATAAAAAGGTAACATTTCTTTGGAATTCAATTAGATGAAAAAGTAACATTTTTCAAAAGGTCATAAAAGAAGGCTCATTTTTCTGATAGCCGTGCCTTAGGTTGATTTTGGATATATAAGATCAAATTATTTTTACATTAAAATCACCTTTGGTGTGAGGAGAAAATAAATGTGTAGTCATTTTGAGAAATGTAGACAAATGCTTTATTTTTCTTTCGCAAAGGAATTTGTCAGTTTCCTCCAATGTTTTCCCCCATTTGGTTTGATAAGTAGTATAGGAGGCATGTATTTGAAACTTAGAAATTGAACTGAGACCTCAAAAGCTCAGTTCACTTAAGAGTTTCAAGTCCTCAAGCTATGTCGCTGCCAGAGTCAACATCATAATTACAATGGCATTCTCATGGAAAGCACATCATTTGATGTGGTACATAGAAAAGGAGCCAAGTGACTACCATGGTGTACCACATAATCAAATCACACACCAACAGCGTGAAATTGTGTTTCCACAGCATGAAAATGATATATGGCCACCAGCTGGGAAGGAACGAAAGCGTTCAATAACCAAAAATCCCAAAATTGGAGGTTTACCTCTAATTCCCATCCAGCATGAAAGAAATGCAACCCAAGCCGGGAGAAATATTGAGGTAGGTTAGGATTTTGTTTGTTTGATACTAATTTAAAGCATTTATTTTCCTATGTCTTAATATGACTAAAAGTGTTAATCACTTCACTAACTTCAAAAACAACAATAATGATCACTTTGAAAAATGCAATAATCCTATAAATCAAGAAAATATTATGAATAACCTTACACCATGTGTTTTAGTGTTATTGCCTGCCCATTTACACATATACAATATCATTTATTTTCTTATGTCTAAAGTAGCCAAATAATTTTACACATTTGTATAGAAATTCTGGTGGTAAAATAAATCTCAAATGAATGTTAGAAATTTATTAGAACACCTTAAAGTGAGTCCATGGCAGAAAATGTCTGGAGCCATGATAACTAGATTTTCTGCAGACGTACCCAAGTACTTGTGGTTTAGGAATGATGGGTATCTTCATTTAAGGAACTACAAGATAATCTCTGAGCATCAGTTCTCATTGTTCATACAGGACATTGTTTTATTTCGCACTATTGGGGTAGGAGCATGTAAGTAGTGTCAGTCTTGATGTGCAGTTTGGTCTCTTGAGGAAAGTGCATAGATTTTTTTTTTCTCCCAGTACTCATTAGCCACAAGAACCAGCTCATGTCTCAGTGTCTTAATTGAGTTCCTCAAAGCACAAAGAAAAGCATTTAAAAAGTGTTACATCTTCTTTGAGCTTAAATTTTGGATTAAGCTATTTGAATCTTTTGCTTTCCAAGCAGAAAAAAAAACCTTTAGAAGACTAAAGGCACTTTAATCTAGTAATCAGGTTTTTCAAATGTTTTTCCATATATGGAAATGTGCCTGAACATTTATCCCCCTGAAAAACTCCATCTCTAAATACAAAGGCTTCAAAAATAATGGTCTTTGGTTCCCCTACTTGATATTGCTTCACTGGTATAATCAAAGGAAAGAATAAGTACCCAAGAAATGATGACCTTGTACCTCTGTCCATTCCACACCTACAGTTTTTGCTAATAAACCATTTTGCAAAATTTTAGGTTAATTAACTAATCTAGAATCTTAAAATTCTTGAGTCACATTCCATAGGAACCCAGCCAGGGAACACAGGTAGAAGCAGTAAAAGAAGTAAAGCGAGTACCTGTGCCCAGGTCCTGCTGACACTGCCTTAAGATCAACTACAGATTAAAGCAAAAGACAGATTTTTAGGCTCAAACTTCTTTAACCAGTTTTCCACGTAGATTATTTAAATATGCAGCAGTTTTTTACCTGATCCCAGATTCACAATTTTAGAGTCAAATTTTTTAACATAGCTAAGATCAGGAAACTGAAGATGTCACTACCTAGCATGAGTCCTTACTTCAGTGATGATGGAATTGAATACTGGGGTAGCAGTACAGATTTACAGGCAACAGCATTAACGGGAAAGTTAACTGGACAGGAAACAAAACTGCCTGTCCCACAGGCAGAAGGAGCCCACAAATATCAGGCCAGTTCCTCCATAGATGGAGAAGTGGCCAACAGAGGATATGTTTCGTTTTTGTAGGATCCCCCAAAGTTTTCATAAATTATTCATGTTTTTTCCCCAAAAGGGACAATGGTCTCTGGACAGGGCAGTGTTTAGCTACTGCGCAGGCATCGCTGCACATGGCTCAAAATGTGCCTAAAAATGTTATGTTCCCATCAGGCAGTGTTTTATTATAGAAATGCATTATAAAGAAGGTATAACAAACCTTAAGGTCAGTTCTAGGTCCTGTCCTTCACTATCTTTACTGTTCTCATACAGTTTCTCATGCATCCTGCACTCTTATCTTGGACTACAGGGCTCACTCTCTTAAGTAACAGCGGGATTTACTTTTCCCTTTTCATCCCCCTGGCTTTTTCTCAGACTGCTACTTTAAAGTCTTGCCAGTAACTCCTGTGTCTCAAATTTATTGCTTTGAGAAATTGTTAAAAGCTTTAAAACAAGTCCATGCAATGTTAATTGCTGGCAAATGTCTGAGTTAAAATAAGCTAAGCTTTTTTTTTTTTTTTGTAAATTTTGATAAAATGTGATTTAGAGATTTGACAAATATGGTCCTCCAGTGTTGGAAAATCATTGAAACATCAGGCTTTGAAGCAAAATTAATAAAAAATTTTTTTCATATGGACCTTTAAAATGTTTCCTGTAGAATTAATGTAAATGTACTAGAAAAAACAAAATGACTACCCATTTTGATCTTTAGTAAAAATTAACTTAAAATTACTAAGGGGGATGCATTCATAAGAAAAAATATGTTCATAGCAAGGGATATGTTCAGGAAGAATTTTTCAGACAAGTTCTTGGCAAATTGGAAAATTTGTTGATTTTGCCTTGCTTTCCAGAAGGTTCTTTTGGAAGTTGTGTGAAAGTACCTCAAAAAATTTCCTCAAGGAAGTGATTTATAAAGTTAATTAGGTAAATTAGAAGGGATCTTGTTGAATAAGCCAGGAAAAGTAAATTGTTGGCAGAAGAAATCACACAAGAGGCAAGCAATGCTGGAGAATGCACAAGCTAGATACCCCCTGTTGGTTCTTCTGCTTCCTGAAAAGTCTTGAAACCTGCATTAATTTTGTGTCCATAGCTTTTTTATCTGTAAATATGTGGAGCTAATAAAAGCTTCCATCTTACAGGGTTGTTGTAATGATTAAATAATTATACTTGAGAATATATTATAATTACACCTGACATATCGTTAACATACATAGAGACAAAATAATAACATGGAAGACAATTTGCCAGCTTCAAAATTGCCATTAACAGCTGAGAGTGGTGGTACTCATTGATAGTCTCAACTACTAGGGAGACGGCACAATCATTTGAACCTGGGACTTAGGGGCCACACAGTGAGATCCTCTCTCAAAAGACAAGGGAGAGTAGAGCCATGTCTTTTTAAAATGACTTCTGTAAAACAGTGAACAAAGAAGAGTGGTACAGTTGAACAGAAAATAGTAGTAGTAACCCATCTGTCTATCCCTTACTATCCTGGAGCTATTTGATGCGCTGGAAAGATACACATCAATTTCAGAAAACCAACTCAGCTCCCATTTCAAACTGTGTGTGTGTGTGTGTGTGTGTGTGTGTGTGTATGTGTGTGTGTGTCCGCGTGTGTGCGCGCACGCATCTCTCTGCATTTTAAAACAACAAATAACCTCAGTGGTCGGGAACTCAGCCAGGGCATAGCAGGGACAGTTTTTCTCTGCTCTGTGATGACTGCAGCCAGAACTGGAAAGCTCAAAGGTTCAGGAGTTATCTGAGGACTTCACTGCGCCTGAGGATTGGCTTTAGAGGTGGCCCACTCCCATGGCTGGCAAGTTGGTGCTGGCTGTAAATAGATTTACATACACACATACCTAGTAGGCCATATAAGGAATTGCTAAGAGTTTTGCTTTGGGTACCATGGCTAGAGGAAGACTTCCTTTTCACTGGGCTGAGGTTTGCTTTTGTAATCTTCCTGTGTTACTTTTGCAATGGAAGAAAAACGTATTTATAAAAGATTTGGCTGGACTTAGTAACTAAGTCGATGTCTAGCATGAATATTTTACACCCTCAAAACTGCTTGGTTTGATTATCACAATGTTGATCAGAGTTTGAATTTATTGTCAGTTATTTAAAAATCCAGAGTTCACATGAAAACACAAAATTTCTTTTGGAAATTCACAGCCTATGTAGCTGTGAGTGGTGTATACTTTGGGGGGACAGGTGCCTTGCCTTTGGCAGTGAAGCCTGCACCTTTATAGGCTCACGCATGTAGAACTCCTGTAAGGTATTTAAATTCCCAGCAGAGGCTGAAGCATGTAGCATAGCCAGGACAAAAAATGAGGACCTGGCCTGCTTTTGGACATTGCAACTAGAAAGCAAGAATGCAGATCCAGGTTACTTCCATGACACTGTCCATAGGAGGACTCTTTGCTCTGCTCTGTGCATGTTGTATGATTGTATCATGTGTTAAATCCTCAATACAGTTATCATATCAAAATATTTTCCTACCTGGGGGCCGGGGATTTAGCTCAGCAGTAGAAGCACCTGCCTGGCAAGCACAAGGTTGTGAGTTTGATCCCCAGTACCAAAAAAACAAAACAGTCATTCATATATATATATATATATATATATATATATATATATATATATATATTTGTATCTGTTAGTAAACAGCACTGCTCTGAGTATCTTTTAAAATAAAATAGTTTTATCTGCCTGGCCCTTCTTGTGGGAGCCCTGCAAACCTCACAATCCAGGCTTGCCTGGCATGGAGCTGGCCAAGGGGAGCTAGAGCCCGAAGCTAGGCACCAGAGCATTTGTAATACACGCCTACCAGGGACATGACTCTGTATGCCTAACATGCTGCTCTCTATAGGTGGCTACTCTCAAAGTCACTACAGCCCAAGCAGGTGGCCACATAGGAACAGAGCCACTACAAAGGAGTCACCCAGAAGGCTGCAGCATCTCTGTCAGGCTATGCCACAGCAAGGGTCCCATCACCTCGCTCTGGTCCTGGCCCCCTCATCTGTACATAGGTGCCTGCCTGGGCTTCCCTCTTCTGCAGTCCAGGCAGATGGTCTCTGAGCAGTGCTTACTTCCTGCAGGCACACTGTAACAGTGTCTCCATAGGACCCTCCCCAACCTATTACATCCTTCACCTCAGACTGGGCTCTCAAGGTGGCTAGTTCCCAAGCCCTAGAGGCACTTCAGCTGCAGGTCTCAGCTCTTCATGCCTACGGACTTCCCTGGGGACATCCTTATGCAAGCATACCTTCAGACATTCTCTCTGGCCACAAGGCGAGAGGGTATCAGGCACCTGGCAGGCCCAGGAGTGGGGGAGCCATTTGGAGAGTTAATGAGCACAGATATACTTGGCCACTTCTGGAACTGACCCTGGCACTCTGGCCCACCCTCTGGCTCTCTTTGTGCCTTTTCTGAGGCTCAGTGCCCAGCACTGGACTCAACTCCCAGCACACCCTGTGCTACCTCCTCCAGAGGGCCATGGGTGAAGGACAAAGCTGCATTCCTTGCGCTGCTCATCTCCAGAAGGCCAGGGGCAGGCCAGGGGACAAGGTGACTCCCCACCCCATAGCCTACCATTCCAAACTCTCTTATGTCATTTAAGACAAATTATTTCTTTGGGTATTTCTAGCTTCCCATTTCAAAGTTTTTCTTACATGACCTCCAACAGATTATTTCTCGAGTTTGTGTTTCTGCACTATAAAATATAACTAAACTGTGAGTGATTGTATAAAGCTTGAGGCATTGTTAGGATTAAATTTAGTGATATGATTATATGTTTTACACCATGGAGATTATCAACTAATGAGTGAGTTCAATAGTAAAAGTACTTTAAAAGAATTTCTAATGTAATCTGTATATATTGGCCATATTTTTCTTATCATGAGACTTGGCCCCATCTCCAGATTTAATGGGGAGCATATAAGAGCCGAGAGTAAAGCCCTGTGACTGATTTACTCTGATGATGCGTTCACTGCCCATTACTTCAGCTCTGACAGAGAGAGCTGTGCTCTGCAGCTGGGAGCCATAGGCACCATTTCTCGGCTGCGTCACAGATCGGCATTGCCTGGAGCAAGCCACTTTGTGCTCGTCTACTTTTACACTTTATCTATCTTGCTGTTTAAATTAAAACCTTCTCATTTAAGGACAGTAGTTTTCTTGCCTCGCCTGTGGGCCTCTCCAGCTCACACTGTATTATTCATATAAAACACTCCTGGCTTCCTGTACTTTTCTCCCTACCCCATACTCTCACTTTTAACAGATCACTTTTACCATTCGTCCTCACCTTCTCACAAGCTTATAAATCACTTAGGCTAATATTAAAGTTTACAGTGTACTTAAATTTTCAGCATTATATACATTAATACTTGGCCCCTAAGTTCTGCATCTAAGTCTTTCTGCTGAAAAGTCATGAAAACTGTTACTGTGATGTGTAAAGCTGTATTTTATTCTTGACTGAGTTGTGATCCCTGAGAAACCAAGGGAAGTGTGTACCCTAGATATTACCCACCCTCAATTTGTCCTGCACACTACTTTTAAAAGTTCGCCTTATTCCATTGCAGGTGTTATGTTGCAGTATACTTCTAGTAATTGTAGATCCTGGCAGTTCACTGAGTGTGAACGCTAATCCACTAATACAAAAGCAGGTATTAATATATTCTCATTTTTTAAAAAATATACTCAGGGAATCCTAATAGGCATTATGTAGCAGAAAGGTTTCATTAGTCCAAAACATTGGGAGAGTAACACAGAAAAAGAGTTAGTGAGATTTATTTGCCTTAATACTTCTCAGCATCTTCGTTATGTATTATGAATCTCAAAGAGAGGGTTGTAGTACAGAGCACTTTCCTTGCTCACATGGCCAAGGAGAGCATTATTTTTTGTCAGTGCTGTGAGAACAACTCTTTTGGAACTAAGGGTGAATGCACATATGGCATACAAAAAGCCAAAATGAGTTGGAAGAAGGTTTGAATTGAGAGTCAGTCTGAATAACTAACCTGAAAGACATCTTTGAAGTGCTATGTTAAATGCATGTTAAAATGAATTTCTGTCATCTGCATTTCATTTGATTTTGCAGCTCTAACACCAGTATATAAATTCAGATATGCTACTTATGTCAAAGTAAAAGTAGAGCCTACATTATAGAAATAAGCTCTTGTATAGGAAATATCAGCTGTTACATGGAATGTATTTTTTAAACATCAATTTTTGCAGTATCTTGCTTTCCTGTAAAACATTTTATTTTATTTTATTTCATTTTTAGAGTGCAAGAGCAGAACTTGAAAGGCTGCGACTCAGTGAAAAGCATGATAGAGAGTCCATGGAACCCAGCTTAAAGGACCGAGCCTCTATCGTAGCCCAGTGCCTGGAGCACAAGGAGGACAAACTTCGAAATCGAACCAGAAAACACCGGAGTTTTGTCTGTCTGGAGGACACAGAAGCTGAGGTCCAACAGGGGCAACAGAAAAGGCAGGGTTTAAAAACGCTGAGGAAGGCAGAGGACAAGAGTAACAAAGCTACTTTGGACTCAGATCATAAACTGCCATCAAAGGTAATTGAAGAACTTAATGTGGTTCTACAGCGATCAAGAACCCTGCCTAAAGAGTTACAGGGTGAACAGATTTTGCAGAAAGAGATAAAATGAATTGTTCCACAAATTATTGTTTTTTAAATATTGTATACAATGTGTGTAAAGTAGAAACCATACTATAAAATAATTCATAAATTTATAGGCAAACTTGTCTATATTTAAGAAATGTGTCCATCTAAATGTAAACATTTAAAGAACATCTTAAAATATGTGTATATGTATATATATATATGTGATTCAGTGTAAGATAAACTCTGTTTTGCTCTGAACAAACTTGTAAAGTTCAATTGTATTAACTGTGTAAGAAAGCACTGGGTTACTTAAGTGGTCAACCTTTTTAAAATAGTAGTCTGCTAAGTGGGTAACTTATGAGAAGAAGTCTCAGACTGTACTGTATTGTATAAAATGCTGTGTTTAAATAAAGCCTATGAAACTATATGTGACATATTTTGCACTTTGAGAAAACTTGTATATTAAGTTACCGTATGTTTTTAGGTTTACATCAGGCCCATAATATGGAAAAGAAAGGGAATGAGTAGAAAAAGGGGAGAATTTATTTCAGTGACTAGCAAGTAACACTGAGTTTTTTAAATGGAGAAAAGTTAACATATTCCCTACCATTGTCTTAGGAGGTGACCTAAGATCCTTTCTAGTTCACTAAGGACCAGAGGTTAAGAAAAAACTGCTTGTTAAGAAAAAATTCGAGTCTAAGCATGTCCCAAGAAGCATTCAGACAACCAACTGGGATAATGACACTGGCTGTCCTTATTTATGGTGTTAGTGAACAAGCCACAGTGTGTATTCACTACACTCCAGCTGTTTGTCAGTGGCTGCTCAGAGGAAACTTATACTGCACCGGAGAGTTGTATGCATGGGTAGGGCACGGATGTCATTTGCATTGTTGCTGTAGGCAAACTAGGTTTTGCAGTTCCTAACTGTATTTTTGGTACGAACAAAATGCATCATCACAGGATCTTTTTGCTGCTGTTGCTCTGATTAATTTTTTTGTTTGATTTTTACGTAAGGTTGTAATGTCTTTTTCTACACCGTCAGAACTAACTGGAAATGCTTAACATACGGGCATGTTGAGGTAGCAGGATAGTTTATGTCTACTACACATTCTCTAATTGGCAGTTAACATTCCATTTTGTTGTTTTGTGTTTTTTGTTGTCGTTTTTGTTTTAAGAAAGCATTGGTATTCTGCCTATGACTAATAAAGTGACCAGGCCCTCTATTTTTGTTTCCACATAAAGATCACCTACAAATTGGAAATTTTTCTAAGACAGACAATAATATTTTATAGCTTATATTATGGGCAACACTTTTCAACAATTTCTTCCAAATTTTATTAGGTTCGATGTGCTTTGATATTACAAATTATTTTATATAACTAAACTTTATTTCTCACACTTTTTCCTACTTGTTAGATTTTTTTTTGTCAGAATTTGTCTATGTAAGAAAGTCCATACTTTAGTTACTGCTATCACAGAACAATAATGTGCTGTTAAGTTGTATGGTTTTCTTTACTATAAAATTCTAATTACATTTGGTAGGGATAAAATAGTTTACCATGAGAAGTGAGTATTTATTCTTTAAATCCAAATAAATTGGAATTAAATAAATAAAACTGCAGGGCAGTTATAATAAGTTGCACTGTTGGTGAAGCATCCTTTAAAGCAAGAAATCATCTTATTTTAGAAGAAAAACTAATTTTAAATTATTATTTCTAACAAATAATGATATTTATATTTTTATGAAAAAAAGATGTATGAAAATTTTTATGTTTGGTGATATTGAGCAATGGAAAAATGTCTGGAATTTTTAATCTGCCTTTACCTGAATTTTTTTTGAAACTTAAGCTTAAAATCTAATTGCTTCTGTTTCTCCTCCTTTGCTGAACAGTTGTCTCCAATTTTCAAGTATAAGTTAAGGGCTAACAATGACATCTCTTGTATTTTGAGTAAAGATTAAGATCGTTTCACAGGTTCATTTGAATGTGACTGTTGTCTTCTTCATTGTTTTCAAAAGTTGAAGGTTATTGTGAAATGCACTATCCATTTTTTCTTTCATTAAAAGTTGAATTTAAAGTATACTTTAAACTGTCTGTATCATTTTTCCAAATACATCAATATGTATATTTTTTAATTTTAGAGGAAGACTATATATTGATATGCATAAATGGATTGAAAGGCACTGATTTTAGGCACTGACTTTCATTTCTGCATCTCTAAAGTTAATTACTAGCTATGATTTTTAAATATTTGATTTTTAAAGAATAATTACTTGATGGTTCATTAAAATGGCACCAAGAAGTTAAAATTAAACAAAAGTAATTTAAAGAAAAATGTTATTTGTGCATATAACTATGTTGACTGGTGATTTGTATTTTTCTATGACAATTTTTAATGCTAAAATACATAAAAACTACATTGCAGGAGGAAATATTTTTGCAAATGTATTATATTTATTTGGATATGTGTGTGTGTCTTTTTCAGATTTAATCACTTAAGGGAGACGATGAAAACTTGTACCATCAGATAAATTTGTATATTATCATTCACTCAAAATAAACTACTTAACAGAAGACAGAATTAGGTTTAAATTGTGAACATTTTTCTGACACGTAACACATGTACAGTTATCACGTTTATCAGGAAACAGCACACAGAAATGAATCTTACAGATTACTAAGGTTCTTTTTTAAGGTGTAAGTTATTTTATTTTAATAATTTTTTGTTTAAAGTGATTAAATTGTGTACTCTGATTTCCTCTGACATGACTACAATTTTTAATAATCCAGATAGCACTGAAGAATTACTTGATTAAAATTCAGGGCTCAGATAACCCAATTTAAGTAGGAGTTGTAACTGTCTTGTAAATACTGGTTTTTGTGATGAGTAACTTACCTATGTAAAAATTACACGCACATGCATGCACACACACTGGCCAGGTATATGAAGTAAATACATAAAACTCAAACAACGAGTATTCAGTAAACCTTAATTATTAATATATTATTTTCTCTAGCTCTCATTTGATCTAAGTTGATACTTTTCACTACTGATTTTCAAACTGCTTCTAGCCGAGTTGCTTTTTTCCTCTTAAAATATGTGAAGCTTCAGTAAAACAGTACCACAGGTTATTTCAGTTATCTTCCCCAACAATTCATATGTTGAAGCCCTAACCCCAAGTACTTCAGAACGTGACTATATGTGGCAATACATCCTTTAAGGAAGTCACTGGTCTAAAAGTCATTACCGATGGGCCCTATTCTATTTTGATGGGTGTCATAAGAAGAGGACATTACAACATACAAAAGGACACCCAGGATGCATCCCAACAGATAAAGGATCGGGGAGGATGTGATAAAAAGGTAGCCACCTGCAGGCTAAGTAGAGAGACCTTCAAAACCAATCCTTCTGACACCTTAATCTTGGATTTCTGGCCTCTAGAAGTATGATGAACTAAGTTTGTGTTTAAGTCACCCAGTCTGTGCTATTTTGTTATGGCTGTTCTAGGACATTAATACATCAGTTTTTGTTTCATCAGTTAATACTGATATCTGATGAGTAGATGATCCCAATACTAGCAAGTGTTAATCCTTCCACTTTTGTTGCCCCAAATCTCAGAACACATGTATACTTTTGTATGTTGAGTGACAGTTGCCATAATAATGAGTGAAGGGTAAGAGACACATGATGAGATGTGACTGTGCAGAATTCATCTGAATAACTCATGCACTGATGTAACGTTCTAACCCAAAATTGTAGCTCAGCAAATTTACATTTGGGAGCTGCTTTAAAAATTCAAATTCTCTGATACCAAGAATCACTGTTGTAGCATAATAAAGATGCTTAATCCTATCCAAATTTTATCCATAATAAAATTTTTAATCCTTCCAAAGAGTAAGTTAAACAGCAGATCAGACTTCTGGGAAGATGGCCAAGCAGTAAACAACAACAAATCAACTTCTCAGAGATTTGGAATCCAGACACTGGAATAGAACAACTTGTGAAAGAAAAGGAGGGAAGTGAATCCCCAGGACACAAGAAAGATGTGAAGGGAAGACTGAGGCTCACAGAGAAAGTGAAGAGACAGACAACAACTCAGAGAAAGGAGCTGGCAAGCTGTACTTTCTCCCGGGCTCCCAGCTCACGGTGTGAGAGAAGATCCAATCTACGGGGATACAGTGAGGGCCAGTGACTCCAGAGGCCTCCAGGGAGAGACGCACCAGCAGAAGGGAGCAGTGGATGCGGAGGGATACAACAGCTAGTAAGTGATTCTGGCCCAAGCATCTATCGTGTCACCTGGAGAGGGCAATTGTCCAGATGCCATTTAAGGGAGGGGCGATCTGAACATGGGACATGCAGCAGGTGTGGGTTAGCTTCCTCTCAGATCTCCCAGTGTTGAAATTACACAGTATGAAATTCCACAGTGCCTGAGTGAGGAACACCCGCGGGAGACATCCAAGGTCAGGGAGCTGAGGTCAGGCTGCAAGAGACACCAGAGTGTTCCAGGCCAAACAGCTCAGGCCCCAATCCCACAACCAGAAGCCAGAATCAGCCTGAACTTCAGTGGAGGTGAAACCACAAGAATCAGCAACAAGCCCTATACTGCCGGCTTGCTGGGACCCAGCGCGGGTCTGGGCTTTGTCTGCCTCCTTTGTCTAACAGTGACAGCAAAGGCACACCCTGGACTGGACACTACCTCAAAACTGTAGACCCCAGAAGATAACCACAGGCTTGAAATCAAGAGAAACCTTTTTTTTTTTTTCTTTTTTTACTTTACTTTTCTTTCTTGATTGTTTGATTTTTGGTTTTTCCTTCTTTCTGTCTCTCCTGTCTTCTTCACTGGTTTCCCAAAGCTTGAATAATCTTCCTTTAGCCTTTAGCCGTGCTTATAAACTCTTTCTCTTTTATTTCTGTTTTTCCTTTTATCCCTTTTAATTTTCTCCTTTGAGGGTAAGAGCCATGCTTTTGAAGGGCTATTTCTTATATATGATTTTCTGACTTTTTAAGATTTTTTTATTTTGTTTTTTGTTCATGAACTCTTTGCCTACCCCTTTGTCCTCCAGATTTCTACCTACTTTGTCTTCCAGTAGGTTTAGTGTTTCTGTCTTAATATTTGGATCTTTGATCCATTTTGGCTTTGGTTTAATGCATAGTGATAGGCATGGCTCTAGTTTAAGTCTTCAGCATGTAGAAAGTCACTTTTTCCAACACCACTTATTAAAGAGGCTTTCTTCCAGTGAACAAGTTTGGCCCCTTTGTCAAAGATAAAGTGGTTGAGTATGTTTGTATTTGTGTCTGTATCTTCTGTTCTATGCCACTGATCCTTGGGTCTGGATTTTTGGCAAGTACCATGTTGATTTTATTACAGCAGATTTGTAGCATAATTTCAAGTCTAAGATTGTGGTGCCTCCTGCCTTGCCTTTATTGCCCACGATTGCCTTTGCTATTCTAGGTCTCTTCTGTTTCCATATGAATTTAAGAAATGTTTTCTCTAGATCTGTTAGGTATGCTAATGATATTTTGATAGGGATTACATTAAATCTGTATAAGTTTTGGGAGTATGGCCATTTTCACAATGGTGGTTCTTCCTATCCAAGAGCAAGGGATATCATTCCATTTTCTGAATTCCTCTTCAATTTCTCTTTTCAGAGTATTGTGATTTTCAATGTATAAATCTTTTACTTCCTTTAGTAGATTGATTCCTAAGTATTTATTTTTTTAATGTTATTTTGAAGGGTGTGGCTTCCCTAATTTCTCTCTCAGTGAGTTTGTTGTTTGTGTACAAAAATGCTATTAACTTTTTGAGTATTGACTTTGTACCCAGCTATGCTGCTGAATTTGCTTAGTAAGTCTAGAATCTTTTAGTGGAGTTTTTGGGGTCTTCTGTGTAGAATATCATGTCATCTGCAAATAATGATAATTTAACTTCTTCTTTTCCTATCTTTATTCCTTTTATTTCTCTCCCTTGTCTAATTTCTCTGGATAATGTTTCCAGAACTATATTGAATAGTAGTGGTGATAGTGGACAACTTTGTCTTGTTCCTGATTTTAAAGTGAAAGCTTGCAGTTTCTGACCATTTATGATATTGGTTTGTCATAGATGACTTTTATCAGATTGAGGTAAAAACCATCTATTCTGATTTTCTCTAGGGTTTTGACCATAAATGACTGCTGGACTTTATCAAAAGCTTTTTCTGAATCTATTGAGATGATCATGTGATTTTTGTCTTTTGCTCTGTTGATATGGTGTACTACATTTATTGATTTGCATATATTGACCCATCCCTGCATTCCTGGGATGAATCCCACTTGGTCATGGTGTATAATCTTCTTGATAATTTGCTGCATTCTGTTTGCTAGTATTTTATTGAGAATTTTGGCATCTATGTTCATTAGAGAGATTGACCTGTAGTTTTCTGTTTTGGTTGGGTCTTTTTCTGGTTTTGGTATTAGGGTAATACTTGCCTCCAAGAATGAGTTAAGGAGAATTGCTTCCCTTTCAATTTAATCAAAGACTAAGGAGTATTGGTGTTAAACCTTCTCTAAATGTCTTGTAGAATTAAGCTATAAATCCATCAGGACCTGAACTTTTCTTTATTGGTAATTTTTTAATTATATTTTCAATTTCATTAACTGATATAGGGTTATTCAGAACTTTTATATCTTCTTGATGCAGTTTTGGTAATTTGTGTGTTTCCAGGAATCTGTCCATTTTTTCTGTGTTTTCTATCCTATGAGAGTACAAATTTTCAAGGTAAGTATTAATGATTTTCTGAATTTTCACAGGATCTGTAGTGATTTCACCCTTTTTGTTTCTTATTGTGTGAATTTGTGTTTTTTCTTCCCTCTTTTTGATAAGGTTGGCTAGGTTTTTATTGATTTTATTTATGCTTTCAAAGAACCAACTCTTCAGGCTGGAGATCTAGCTCAGCAGCACAAGCACCTGCCTGGCATGTGCAACACTGTGAGTTCAATCCCCAGTACCAAAAAAAAGAAGAAAAAAAGAAACAAAAAACAAAAAATAAACAAACAAAAAAAAAAAAACCAACTCTTTTCTTATCTAATTCTTTGTATTGTTTTCTTAGTCTCAGTTGCATTAATTTCTACTCTCATCTTTATAATTTCCTCCCCTTTTTGGGCTTGACTTGATCTTCTTTTTCTAGAAACTTCAGGTGTAGCGTTAGGTTGTTCATTTGTGTTGTTTCTGTTTTCTTGAGGTGAGAATTCACATTTATAAATTTCCCTCTTAGGACTGCTTTCATTGCATCCCACAGGTTTCTGTAAGTTTTGCTTGCATTTTCATTTAATTGTAGATATTGTTAAATTTCTTTAATTTCATCTGTGACCCATTGGTTGTTCAGGGAGGTGTTATTTAATTTCCATATGTTTATGAAATTTTTGCAGTTTCTATTGTCATTAATTTCCACTTTAATTGCATTGTGGTCAGATAATATGCATGGGGTAATTTCAATTCCTTTATATTTATGTAAGCAGGTTTTATGGGCTAGTATATGGTCAGTTTCACAGAACATCCCATGTGCAGCTGAGAAGAATATATATTCTGAAGTTTTTAGATGGAGCACTCTGTAAACAGTAAGTCCATTTGTTCACAAGTTTGATTCAGTTCTGTTATTTTTTTGCTGATTCTTTGTTTTGTTGACCTATCTCTTTGTGACAATGGGGTATTAAAGTTCCCCATTATAACTGTGTTTTTGCTTATATGTTTTTTTCATGTCTATTAATATTTGTCTTATATAGTTGGGTGCTCCTGTGTTTGTTGTATATGTATTTATGATGATTACTTCTTCCTCTGGAATTTTTCCCTAACAAGTATGTAATGACCTTCTTCATCTCTTTTAGTCATTCTTGGTTTGAAGTTCACATTGTCTGCAAATAGGATAGCTAACCTTGGTTTTTTATGGGTTCCACTTGCATGGAGTATTCTTTTCCATTCTTTGACTTTTAGTCTATGAATTTATTTTTTGAGTTAAATGTGTTTCTTATATACAGCATATTGTTGGATCTTGTTTCTTGATCCAGTCTGTTGCTATCAAATGGTGAATTGAGGCCATTTACATTTATGGTAATAACTGATGATGTATTGGCTTTTCTTTGTCATGTTATTTTCTTGTTCTTGGGTCCCTGCTTTTTCTCTGTTTAATTGTTTGCCTGCTTGATGGTTTCTTTCTGTTGTTGGTTTTGGAAAATTGTGGTCATTTTTGTCTCCATCTAGGATATCTGTCAGTACTCTTTGTAGTATTGGATTATTGGTCATGAATTTCATCAGTTGTTCTTTGTCGTGGAAGTATCTTATTTCTCCATTGATTTTGAAAGATAGTTTTTCATGGCACATCAGTTTGGACTGGAAGTTGTCTTCTTTCAGGGCTTGAAGTACTTCACTCCAAGCTCTTCTTGCCTTAAGAGTTTAAGTTGAGAAGTCAGCTATGATTCTTCAGGGCTTTCCCTTATAGGTGATCTGTTTCTATTTTCTAATAGCTTTTAATATTCTGTTCTTGGTGCTGAATTTCTGGGATTTTGAATATTACATGTCTGGGTGTACATTTATTATGGTTATAGCTAAGTGGGGTTTTATATGCCTCACTTACCTATATGTCAGGTTCATTTTCCATACTTGGGAAAATTTCTGCTATTATTTTTTTTTTTCTTTTTTTAATTTCACTTGTGTTGGCTCCCACTTTTTTATTGACAGCCATTATTCTTATTTTTTTCTTTGCATTGTCTTGTAGCTGTTGATTTGTTGTTTCCTGATATTTTTGTTTGTTTTTTGTTTTTTGGTACTGGGGATTGAACTCACAACCTCACGCCTGCCAGGTAGGCACCTAAGCCACTGAGCTAAATCCCCAGCAATATTTTGTTATTTCTAAGAGACCTTTTCTTTCTTGATCACTAGCTGCAATCTTGTCTTTAAGGTCTGAAGGTCTATCTTCAGATTCATTCAAGCAGTTTTGCCAGCTTTCAATGGAATTTTTGATATCCTGGATATCTGCTTGAATCTGTTTCATACATTCTATTTGTTTCCTATATTGATCATTCACAATTTCTATCCTCTATCATCACCTATTTTCTTATCTATCTCTGCTCTAGATGTACTGAGCATTTCATTTATAGATGTTGACATTTCTTTTTTAACCTGAGAGACTATTTCTGATGTAATTTCCTTTGTAGTTTCATGGGTTTCTTTCTTTACTTCAATTGCTATCATTTCAGAAATTTCAAGTGTGTGTCTCCCATTTTCTTGTATGTCAGTGACTCCTGGACTTGCTCTGGGTGGGCTGGAGGTCTTAGATTGCATTTTGCTTCTTCATTTTTTTCATTTTCTCAATTCTCAGCAAAGGGGGAGAGGCAATGGGAATGGCTGCCACTTCAAGCACATTGTTTTAGATTTTGTTCCATAATTATAAATCTTGTACTTATAGTTAAAGGTGGAAAATTAACAGTTATCGCAGTTTGTCATTTTCTAGATCATGGACTAACTTCCTAGACAAGAGAGAAATAAAAGTCATATAACCCAACTAAACAAAGCCATGATTCTCTAGTCTAAAAACTGTACCAACAGCAGTATCAGATTTATCCAACAGATAAAAGTGGTGTTTCTGATTTCCTCTTCCAGTTATTTGTTGTGCATAATTCATCATCTCGTTTGTTTAAGACTTTTAGTAAAATTTATCTAATTTGATGTCCCCCCCCCCCGCCATTCTCTCTGGAGCATCTTCAACTAGCCATTTATTTCCCATTACGCTAACTATTCCTGGAAAAGCCAAAATAACCTCATTGTCAATTCTAATGGATAGCTTTCAGTTATGGTACTTGACTAGTCACCACTTTTTGTATTTCATACAGTTAATCACTTCTTCTTTGTGTAATTAATTCCAGTACTGATCTCCAGGACAACATCGTCTTGTGGATTCCTCATTGGTTAGCCTTCTTGGTTTGTTCACTGGAAAGCTTACCTCCTAGAGGAACTCATTTGGCCTCATAACTTAAAATATACTACATCTTCTGACCATTCTACTTGCTTAACTTTAGTCTCAACATACCATGTTAGTTTTATGTCACTATGACAAAATACCTGAGAAAATCAACATGAAAAGATGGAAGATTTATTTTGACTCATAGTTTTATAGTTTTATGGATTTTGGACCTGTGGCAATGCAGAACATGCTGGTGGGGAGAATGTGATAGAATTGGTTCACCTCACTGTGACCAGAACACAGAAGAAGAGGCCATGGTCCCAATAATATCCTTCAAAAGCATTACCCCAATGGTATAACTTCCTCCTAGCAAGGTCACCTTCTCAAGATTCCACCACATTTCAATGGCAATATGAACTGGAAATGAAGTTCATCAACATACAAACCTTTAGGGTACACTGAAGATTCAACATAACATGTACTATTGGTGACCAGGTTATAATTCACATGTCCATTAAAATGCCACTGGCATTTCAACTGTATCATGTCTAAAGTGTTTTACCTGCTACTTGGTCTTTCTGTTTTCCTGCTTCCCGGTTACCTTCCATTTTAAGGGTTCACATTAAGCAGCACTTGTACCTATGGTTAAAGGCATTATTCATCTACTGAGGGACTGAGCTAGTATTTGAACCTATGCAATCTAGTTCAAAAGTTGATAGTTTCCTAAAGTCCAAGTATGAGCAAGGAAAGAGTGAAGTTAATGATGTATATTGAATTGTTAAAAAAAGTAAAACCAAGGACACATATTTTAATATCTAGGGCATCTACTCAAAGAAAAATAACATATGACTCTCATGGTTATAGAGAGATAATGGAAAAATAAAGAGTAATTCAGAGGTAAAGAAACAAAAACATAAAGCAGATCAAGATTAAAATTATAGTAAGATAATAGGTATAAGACCAAATATATTAGTGGTTACATTGAATGCAAAATAAACATTTCAATTAAGAACAACAAAATCTATATACTGCTTCTCAGAGACACACTGCAAATAGACAGACTTTGAAAGTAAGGGCTTGAAGAAAACTTATACACACTCTCCAGACATGAATTCAAAGAAAATTGGTGTCCCCAAACTGATATGTACAAAGTTGTTTGTAAGGCAGGAAGTGTTGCTTCAGATAAAGGGAGACATTTCTTATGAAAGAGAGATCATTCTGCCAGAGAGATATAAATGAGTAAGCTCTTTATATCCTGACTACGATTGTAAGTTCCAAAGTTCACACTCATACTGTGAGATGCTACAGAGAGATGTGGTCCTACACGAAGATCAAAATCTCAAATATGTCTTGGTTCTAGCGTCAGTGTGTTGAAGTTCACACACTTTCTCCAACTGACTATCATAGTAAGCTTATACTGAATATGGTACAGTACTTACTGAAGGAACCCATATTCTCAGGTAAATTTATATTAAATTGTTTTTCTACACATTGTCTACCCAGCTACTCAATCACCTAACTAACTATATACCAACTCTTACCTCTCTGTAAAATAAAATTGTGAAATTGATACAACTAAAGTGAAACAGAATTGTTGAATCAGTTATTTTTCCCACTATAGGATTGCCAAGTTGAATAAGGAAATTAGTCATCTAACATTTTAGAACAAATTGGAAATTAAACATTTAACATGATAAGTCATATCAGTAGAGAGGTGATGTTTCCTATAGTTTTGCAAAACATGATGACCATTTTTTCATGTCATCTCATAGAAAATATTGTGTTGTTCATAGGCAAATAGTATGCACAGATTCCACATGAATCAGTATTTATCTGAGATTTTATAATTATACAATTAACAGTATTGAAGATGCTTTAAAGGACTTTATTGTAATTACTAAACTTCATTAGTGGTAGACGATGCAACAAAGTCTATACAAGGACTAAAATACTTCTGAAATATTTTAAATGCACTCATGCAACCAATACAACTGAAATACTAGACATGTTTAAATCATTTCTATTAGTTGACTATTCATATGACACCATTTAAGAGTTATTGCATGTTATTAAAGAAAAATTTGCAGTCACTTAATGTCATAAAATGGAATAGTAAAATCCTGACAATAAACAGTTTAAATTACTACTAAAAGGGGACCATGGTGAAATACAATGTAATCTCAGCACTTTGGGAGACTAAGGGAGTAGGATCACAAGGTACAGCCCAACCTGGGCAACTTAGCCTCTAAGGAAATAAAGGAAGAAGGAAGGAAAGAAGGAAAGATGGAAAAAGGAAAACAAAGAAAGAAAAGAGACAAGTAAAGAAAGAAAAATGGAAGGCTGTGACTGTACCTCAGGGCAAAGACTCTGGGTTCTGTCTCCAAGAAAAAAAAAATCACTACTGCAAGACAAACCGGAACAATCATTATAAAATGTGCTATTAGTAGCCTGCAGGCTACTATGTCCTACTATGCCTCAGGACAAAGTGCTTAATAAATGTCTTTTTTTTTTTTTTGTGATTGCATAAGACATCAGAAGTCATTGGCCCTATATTCAGGGAAAGTTATTTCTGCACTTAGCGTGAATCCTTGTATGGTAATGTGTAATACTTTTGTTTAATTTTATTTTGCATATTCTTTTATTTATTTTGTCTTTCATTTGTTTTTTCTCCTTTTATAATGACTTTTAAATGAAAAATTCAGAAAGTGTCACTTATTTGTTATATATAGCCATCATTTTACTCTAGAAGTCTAGATGTGCTCTAATTCTTATTAATATTCACTTTCCACCTTGATTTAAAGATGCATATTTTATAAATTCCTCATCGCACTTCTCAAATGATTAAAGTTTAATTGCTTTTAGTAAGCAGTACTACGAACATATACATCTCATGTCAGAAATTCAGTAAGATTTTCTACTTACCAATTATAGTGAAAAATTGCCCTGAAATAAAGTTGCTAATTTATCCATTTTTAAAATAATTGAGCTATAACTGAAGAGCAAATGCCAATGGTTTAATCACAACATTTTCCTAAGCCTCTCCTTCTTAGTCCAAAGAGAACTCTGGAATGTAATAGGTTAAGCCTATAGTAAATGAGTAATCTTATTCCTGCTCTCATGTTCTCAGAGGTGAAAGATCTATAGAAAAGACAGAGCCTCTATATTTCAGCAGTGAAGCATTTTAGTGGTTGTAATGTTGTAGTGGGCTTTTATAATGTGCAAGGCATTAGCAAAGCATCACTGATTTGCAAGATTTTTTCATAAAAACAGATAAGTTATGCAAAACATATAGATCTCTAATTAAGGAAACATCACCTTTCACAATAACATCCAAAAAAGTGAAATACCTAGGGATCAATCAAATAAAAGATGTAAATGATCTATATATTAAAAATTACAATACTCTGAAAAAGGAAATTGAAGAGAATATCTGAAAATGGAAAGCTATCCTTTGTTCATGTATAGGAAGAACTAATATTGTAAAAATGGCCATATGCCCAAAAGTTATATAGATTTAATGCAATCCCAATCAAAATACCATTAGCATACCTAACAGATCTAGAGAAAACATTTCTAAAATTAATTTGGAAAGAGAAGAGACCTAGAATAGCAAAAGCGATCTTAGACAACAAAGGCAAGGCAGGAGACATCACATTCCCTGACCTGAAATTATCCTACAAAGTTACTGTGATAAAATCAGCATGGTACTGGAGAAAAAAAAAAAAACAGATCTGAGAATCAGTGGAATAGATTCAAAGGTGCAGGCACAACTACAAAGACACTCTGCCAGCTTGTTTTTCACAAAGGGGCCAAATTTCTTCACTGGAAGAAAAATAACCTCTTTAATAAATGGTACTAGAAAAATAGGCTTTTCCAAATGCCAAAGACTAAAAGTAGACACATGTCTATCACCATGCACTAAAGTCAAAATGGATCAAAGACCTAAATATTAAAACAGAAACATTAAGTCTACTGGAAGACGAGATAGGTAGAAATCTTGAAGACATAGAGGGTAGGCAAAGAATTAATGAACAAAATTCAAACTGCACAGGAAGTACTTCAGAAAATCAACTGGGATTTCATCATGTTAAAAAGTTTTTGCACTTCAAAATAAATCACCAACAGAAAAAAGAAAACCCACAGAATAGGAAAAATTTTTAGCCAACTGTCCCTCAAAGAACTTCTATCTAGAACATATAAAGAATTGAAAAAAGTCAGGCTACCCCCAAATTCAAAGACAATACAAAAATGGGCATCTGAGATGAGTGCATACTTCTCAGAGAAAGAAATACAAATGACAAATAAATATATGAAGAAATGTTCAATATCACTGGTCATTCAAGAAAGGAAAATTAAAACAACATTGAGATTTCACCTCTTTCCAGAAATGACTGCCATCAAGAAATCAGCCAATAACAAATGCTGTCAGGGTTGTGAGGAAAAAGGAACACTTTTCCACTGTTGGTGGGAGTGCAGACTGTTACAATCACTGTGGAAAGCCCATCCCATGCCCTGCTACCTCCCTGGGAACCTGGGTTCAGAGAAACCCAGGTGCCTGTCCCATTTCCCTACACTGCAGAGGGGCAGCCAACCTGGAAAGTGCCTGGGACCTCATAACTCGCTTGTTTGGAGGAACCCAGGAGAATGTCAAGAGGAAGGAGCAAAAGGCAATCTCAGACCTCCAGCCCACACAGAACAAATCTGGGAGATACAGTCATGGAAGAAAATGGAATTTACACACCTGAAATCTTCCACAGGATAGCAGCTGAAAAAAAGAAACAACTTCATGAGACTGTAAAAGTAATCAGATCAGAAATAATGTTTCAGATAAAAGAAGAAACCACAAGCATAATGAAAGAATTGCTCAGCCTATCTAAATAAGACATAGATATAAATGAGGAGCATAGGAAAATGATGGAAACTGAATGAACAATATAGGAAAGAATTATGATTCATGAAACAGATTCAAACAGATATCCAGGAAATTAAAAATTTAATCAAAAGCTGACAAAACCTCTTGAAAGAGACTGAAATAGACTCTCAGATGTTGAAGATGGGATCACAACTAGTGATAATGAAAGGAAAGATCTCTTGAAAATGATATGGATTCAGGAAATAACAATTCAGGGCTATAAGACAATGCAAAGAAAAACAATTTAAGAGTGATAGGCATCAGCAAAGAAGCATGGATCAGCACAAATGAAATAAAAAGACTATTGACAGAAGTAATAGCAGAAAAATTCCCAAACATGGGAAAAGGATCTGGCATACAGATTAGTGAGGTATATAGAATTCCAACTAGCCATAGCCAAAATAAATCTACACCCAGACATATAATAATCAACATCCCAGAAATTTAGCACAGGAACAGAATATTAAAAACTGTTAGAGAAAAGAAATAGAGCACCTATAAAGGATAACCAATCAGAATCATGGCAGACTTCTCAACACAAACATCAAGTCAAGAAGAGTTTGGAGTAAAGTGTTTCAAATCCTGAAAGAAAACAATTTCCAACCCAGCTTGATGTACCCTGCAAAACTATCTTTCAAAATTGATGGAAAAATAAGATACTTCCATGATAAAAAACCAGTGAAGGAATTCATGAATGCCAAACCAACCCTACAGAGAGCGCTGAAGAATATTCTAGACAGAGATGAAAATGACCGAGGTTCCAGGAATAGCAACAGACGAGGATCACCAAACAGGACAGGCAATTGAACAAAGAGGAAAAATGGAGGGTCAACAGCAGGAGGATGGCATGGCAGAGATAACAAATACATGCCAATTGTAACCATTAATATAGATGACCTTGATTCACCAATAAAAAGAAACACAGGGAGAGTGGATGAAGAAACAAGATCCATCAATACACTGTATATTAGAAACATATTTAATTTGAAAGGAAATTCATAGACTGAAAATCAAAGGAAAGAAAACAATTGTTCCATGTAACAGGAGACCAGAAAAAAGTAAGGGTAACTTGCCCATCAACTGCAGAATGGATAAGAAAGATATGGTATTTTCATACAATGGAATACTACCCACATATAAAGTAGGATAATCTTGATGCTCTTGTAGGTAAATGGATACAACTGGAGATGATACTCACAGGTGAAATGATTTGGACACATATGAGTGAATACTGAGTTGTTTCCCTAGCATAAAAAACTTGAAAGAGTTAGAGGGGTTCAAAAAGTGCAATAGATATTATAAAATCGATAGGGGAGGAAACACCTAAAAAGGGGAAGTTGTGACCATTGTTAATTTCTTATTATATTTTTTGAATTCTTATATTGTTTTCATAATTTTGTTATGTTTGGTTTTATTTTGTCTTGTTTGTTACATTTTACTGTGTCTGATTATATGGGCATCTATTTTGAAGATAAGCAGATGTATTATGGTGATCATTGTTGATTTCCTATTTTCTTGTTCTGAAGTCCTATAATGCTTTCATTCTTTTGCTTCAATTAGTTTTATTTTTTTTAATTTGATTTATGCGTGACACTATGGACACCTATTTTGAAGAAAATGACAGACATTATGGTAACCATGGCCGATTTCCTACTATCATATTTTGAAGTCCTGTAATGCTTTCATTCTTTTGATTGGTTTTATTCTGTCTTGTTTTATTTGATTTTATTATGTGTGAAGGTATGGACAGCTATTTTGAAGAAAATGAGAAACATTATGGTAGTCACTGTTGATTTCCTATTGTCTTGTTTTGAAGTTTTGTGTCACTTGCATTGTTCTGTTCTGATTTGCTTTATCACGTTTTGTTTTGTTTCATTCTCTTTAAAATGAAAAAAAGGAGTAATTGTCGGGGTAGGGATGTGGATTAACTGCAAAGATGCTAAAGTAACTTTCTTGAATGAATGGTAATATTCTATACCTTGTTGAATTTTATGTTATGCAGGAGTATCATGCTAAAGTGCACAGAGGAAGTTGAGAGACTTGTATTTTAAAAAAAATAAGATGAATTCATTGATAGAGAGAGGGAAGAATAGAAGAATGGATAGTATGATCATATGAATATAACAGAACAGTAATTTTGTAATCTGAGTAATAGATTTGGGGCATTCAACATTGCTGCATGTTCAAATGTTTGTGTAATGAAATACGGGGAAGAAAAGAATGCAACATTTAGGGTGCATGTATTAATTCACTCTGTCTAACAATTGTATGTCAAGAAAAGTATTCATGATTGAATCAAACTGCATTTCATTTGAAAGCTGCCTTTGAAAGACATCATCTGTTCATAATAGTGAAAAATGTGCCCTGTGTGTATTCTTTTTAGAACTCAATTAACATTGCTTTGTTCATTGCTGCAGATTATATTAACACTAACAATTTAGGACAAATTAGTGTTTGTTCCTTATTAATAAATTAAATAACTCAGTGATTTCTTTCCCTTTCCAATGTGTTCTAATAAAAAAAACTAATAGTGTTTTTGTTTCTTGGCAGTTTCATTTTTGTATTTATATTTAAGTTACTATATCACTGATACCTATATTATCCCTAATGTCAGATTTTACTGTTTTTTATTTGTATATAGAACTGTAGTGACTACTTCAACATTCAGCATTTAACTAAAAAAAATATATATATATATATACATATATTCTTAGCCTTCAGAAAGTTACATACCCTATTTTTAGGTTTGAAGTGTTCCAATAGCAGGCACCAGAACAGTAGCCCACAAAATATTTATACTCACTGCAATTGTCTGAAGAATAGATAAAAATGTTACCTGCATTTCATGTTATTTTTGGTAAACTTTATTAATTTTTTATATATAGATTTACCAGGGCATACTCATTTATTTTTTTTTCAGATAGTCACATCTCACATACTATGTTTTAGTTTCCCAAAGAAAGAATGATAACTACAACATGGGAGTGTCAGTTACTAAGCTCATTGTATTACATTCACATTGAAGATTTAAAAATATTTAATAGCTTCAGATAATTTAACTCTTACATAAGAGTTCTAAATTTAGATTTAGAACTCTTTTAAATCTAAATACATTTCTATGGAGATTTATAAATATTACTTTTAACTCAGTTAATTCTCACAAAAAGGTATTTGGTTCAATAGAATTTTAAAATATCAAATTAGGGGAAAAAAGGAACATAAACTTCTGAATGAATACTCATAATGTGAACATATGAAAATAAGAAAACTACTAATCCTCCTGATCACAGAATTAGAAAACTTCATAATCTTCTTATGTATTAAAACAACAATATTGTGAAGTAATCTAAACAAAAGCTCACCTAAAATTGTACTTATCAAGAAGACTATTTCAAATTATATCCATTACCACTGATGTCTTCAAAATAGCTGCAGATAACTTCAGACATAGCAAAAATCAAACAAAACAGGATAGAATAGAAACAATAAAAACAAAACAATGAATGCAATAAAGGACTTCAAAAAAGCCAATAGTAAATTCAAAATTTCTACCATAATATATCTTGCTATCTTTGAAATAGTTTCTCCTGTCACCAGACTTGACATAATAAAACAAAACAAAAGAGAATAAAAACCAACCCAACAAAACAATGGAAATGATATAGGACTTTCAAAACAAGACCACAGGGAATCAACAATGGCTGCAACCCTCAGAAAGCGATCACTGTCTAGATGTCACATTATGGACCAGTATCCTCTGGACCTATGATCAGACACAGTGGTCCTAGACCTGCAACGTTAGTGAAATAACAAAAGCACTACAGGCAACCAATTGCATTTCACCTCCATGGCTATCATCACAGCCTGTGTTTCTCCAGATAAACTGGTTGCTTATGGGTGTGTCAGGGGGATTGGTACTTCTTGTTTGCCATCCAAGCACCAGAAGGGGCTGCGGTCCAGCTGTTCCAGTCCTGCAGCAGACCTTGCATTGTGCTGGTTCCCAGACTGGGCTTGCTTCTTGGTGTGGCCTTGTTTTCTCTACCCACAGTCTGTAAGTGGTGCTGACTCACGGGAAGAGGCTGCAGTATGCCTGTTCCAGTCCAGTGGTGGCCCACACATGACACAGGTTCCCAGGCTGGGCTTGTTTGATGCTAAAACAATTTTTTGAAAGTTGTTTTTACTCAATATTTTAAGAAAAATTTTACTGAAGTAGGTGACTATGTTTATAAGTCTTTTTTGATTTCTAGGCACAAAAAAATTAATTGACTAAAGCCTAGTTCTTTCCACAACAGAAATAAAAAAAATAAATGTGTTTCTATGAGGAAAAAATTCTAGAAAGTGTGACCAGACAAGTACTTTGTGGGAAGTATACTATTTATTTAAGTGAAACCACATAAATATGTCCCAGCTGATGTTATTTTCTAGATTCCATTTCAGTAATGAAATACATGAAAAACAAATTTTATGTAATTCCCTAAATATTAAGTAAGAAAATAGATTCTTCACTAAATTCTAATATCTAAATGTTAGAACAAAAATGTTTAACCTGCAGGAATATAAAATAGGTAAAACTTGATGTTATAGGTATAGCCAAGCACATTCTGAACAAAAGAACACCAGTTGCACAGGAAATATTAACGAGACTCAATAAATAAATCATAAGATTCAAAATTTTCTGCACAACAAAGGAAACTGACAAAGTGCAGACACAATATACAGAATGGGGAAAAATTTCCAGCTATTCCTCAAACAGAAAACTAATATTTAGAACATCTAAAGAGCTCAAAAATATTAGAGTCCTCCAAATAAAAGACCCAGTGAAAACAAACGAGTAAGTGAAATGAATAGATTTCTCAAAATAAGAGTAAATGGCCAATAAATATATGGAAAAATGTTCAATGTTTCTGTCCACCAGAGAAATGCAAATTACACTGAGATTCCATCTTATCCCAGATAGAATGGCTATCAAAAAATAAAATAAGAAATTAAGAAATGCTGGTGAGGATATGGGGAAAAAGGAGAACCCACATCTTGTTGCTGAAAATGTAAGCTAGTACAACCATTATGGAAATCAATTTGGATATTACTCAAAAAACTAAAACTGGAATTCTGTTTAAACCAGCTGTTTCCCTTCTATAAGTGTATCAATATAAGTTCTAAGAGATTCCTTCCTAGCCATGAAACTGAATCTCAAATCATGTATTATGCAGCTTGCAAAACCTCTTTTATGAAATTTTTCATGAATAATATTCTGAGTAAATCTGTACTAAATAAATCAATTAAGAAATAACTTACAATTTCAAGTACAATCTAAACATGTTGTCATCTCTCTGCTGATTGCTTTCATATTGCATAATTAATTCTAACCAAAGAAATGTAACTATAAAAAATTTTTGAAGATACACTCTATTAGACAGGGTATTTAGTCACATCTTTGCACTCGAAATACTACGCATTATAGTCCATACCACTGGACTTTCTTATGACACTTTCTAAAGTGAAATGTCTTCCTTTTTCTATCAGCCATCTTTAATCAACATTTATTAAGCTCCTATGTATGAGATTATATATCACTTTCATGGGACATATTTTAATTAGAAATAAGTACCTATGAATGAGGCAAAGTTAAAGCTTTGAAATTTAAGACTCAATTTACAAACAACGTATTTTGAAACAGGTGAATGTATGAATGCCAAAATTAGCACATATTGAAAACAGTTGCAGCAGCTCTTCAACAATCAGCTATTGCTCCTGGAAACCACATAATCAGAAAAGGGCAAGGCAGCCTCTTGTTAGATGTCCATGGAAATCACTGCAATGAGACTTGAGATTCATAGCAGAAGACCCATTCGTAAAACAAGGAGAGTAGTTATTCCAATTCTTTATTTTTAAGGGTATTTTCTTCCACAGGATCTGTTTTCTTAAATAATAATTTCTTATATGGCAGGGGCACATTTTAATTACACTGGAGTGATTTTCTCAGTCACGGAAAATATTGGTCTACTCAAGTCTTAATTAAATTTTAGATTCAATTATCAATAATAAAGCACGATATATACCTGTCTAAATTCCAGACACATTATTTAATGAAACAGTGAAAAATAAAATATATATGGAACTATAAAAGGCCATCTATAGCCAAATCAAACCATTATGCTTCCCTATTTCAAAATATATTATGAAACTACAATAATCAAAACCATACAAAACTGTTATCAAGTCAGAAA